>PVIU01020178.1:0-34554 GCA_004026605.1 Ondatra zibethicus
TTCTGGGTTGAATATCTAGACCAATCCCAATTGTACCCATACCCCATATTATAATTTATGTAAAACTTGTGGTTTTGTCTATAAAAACTTGCTTGCATGGATACTCGGGGTGCTTAGCTATCCCAAAGCTGGGCACCCGCTTGCGCAAACGTAAATCGTGAATTAAACCTCGTGCTTTTGCATCTGACGGCCTGGTTATTGAGTCTGGGGGCTCCTCGGCGACAAGACCACTCTGAGGGTCTTTCATACTCAGCCCAGGGAATGGTGCCGCCCACCATGGATCGTCTCAGTTTACTCTGAAAATTCCTCACATTCACGCCCAGAGATTTGTTTCCCCGGTGACACTAAATCCCATCGAGTTGATAGTCAAATTAACCATCACAGGTACATTGCAAACCATCACAAACCCAGCTGGGCTCTCAAAAAGCTCTCCGCCATCTCACATCTCACATCTCCGCCATCTCACATCTCACAATGTGTTTGTTCTGTCTCTGAGAGTCCTCATGGTCTTAACAGTGTAAAACTTGTTCCTCCTATGTCCAAAGCCCCTGGAGAGATACAATACATGCTCTTAGCTATGAACCTCTGTGAAGTAGAAGTAAAAGTTGCAGACTTCCAGGCTGGAGAGATGGCTCAGCGGTTAAGAGTACTGGCTATTCTTCCAGAGGTCCTGAGTTCAGTTCCCGGCAGTCACGTGGTGGCTCACAATCATCTGTAATGCGATTAATGCGATCTGGCGCCCTTTTCTGGCCTACAGGCACACGTGCAGACAGAACACTTCCAATATAATGGAAACACCCCACTCCAAAGGCAAGGAGCGGGGGCGGGGGGGGGGAACAGCAAGGAGAAGGTAAACCAAACCCAGTGTGGCAAACACCAAGCTCTGTAGCTCCATGTCCAGCCTTTAGCACATCTGTACCTTTAACATCATCTGGACCCTAATGGCTTAGGTGGTCCTTCCCCTACTGCACTGCTGTTTGTAGCAGACATTTCTCTTGGGCTGTGCTCAGCATCAGGACCCCTGATGGAGCTGTGCCTGTGTCAAGAGCACACTTTCACTCAGCACTTCCTCTCAGTGCCCGCTCCGCTCCCCACAGATAGCTCTCCTCAGTGTTTACAGATCACCATATTCCTGGTATCTTCAGCACCCTAGATTCCATGGTTACTTAAACTGTATGGCGTTTTGACTAAAGAGCCCCATGGGTTCATATATTTGAATGCTTAGTCACCAGGGAGTGGAACTATTTGAGAAGGATTAGGGGGTGTGTCATTGGCAGTTGTTTTTGAGGTTTCAAAAACCCATGTCAGGCCCAGAGAGCTCTGCCTGCAGATCAGGATGAAGCTCTCTTTGCCTGCTTGCTCTGTCTCTCCCTGGCAAGTTCATTCCGTCGCTAGCAGGAGCCTACCATACTGGTGCATACTGAAGACCAGCTGAGACATCCGGCCTCATGGATTGAACGCTGCTGGATTTTTGGACCTCCCATTGGTAGACAGCCATTGCTGGACAAGCTGCACCACAGTCTGTAAGCCGCTTCATGTCACAGCTTCATGCATTGTTCTGTCAGGCTCTCTTGGGGGAATCCAATCCAGCTACACACTATCTGCCCTCCCGGGTCTTCCTGGAAAATCTGGGTGCAGGCATCCATGACTCCATATTGCTTTCATTCTGTATGCCTACAAAGCCTCACCGCTAGGACCAATGAGATGGCTCAGTTTGTAAAGATCCCTGATGCCAAGTCTGATCACCTGATGTAATGAGTCCAGCTCCCAAATTACTCAGAGACTTACTAATTATGAAAACTTGTCCTTATCTTACGCTTGTCCCACTAGCTCTTATAACTTAAATTAACTCATTTATATTAATCTACATTTTGCCTCATGACTTTCTACCTTTCTTTCATTCTGTATGTCTGACTCCATGTTTCGTTGGTGTCTCTCTGTGCCTCAGTTATCTCCCCCTACTTCTCTCTGTGCCTGGAAGTCCCGCCTACACCTCCTGCCCAGCTATTGACCTGTCAGCTCTTTATTACACCAACTACAGCAATACATCTTCACACAGTGTTCAAATATCCTGCCTTTCCTCTGTGACTACAGAAAAGCAAACAGTGACAGAAACAATTTGTGGGAGAAAAAAAATTGTCTAGACTCATGGCTTCCATCCCTCATGGCAGGGAAGGCGAAGAGCGGCAGAGTCATTTATGGCAGTAGGAGCGTGTGCTGGGAGAATGACAGAGCCACGGGACTTTAAAGTGTTCTAACGGGGAGGGGCTGGAGAGATGGCTCAGAGGTTAAGAGCACTGGCTGCTCTTCCAGAGGACCTGGGTTCAATTCCCAGTACCCACATGGCAGCTCACAACTGTCTGTGACTCCAATTCCAGGGGATCAGACACTCATGCAGATGAGACACCAATGCTCATAAAATAAAAAATATATATCTTAAAAAATGGGTTCTAAGGACCTACATGGCATCCCCAAATAGTGCCATTACATGATCCTGGATGGACATAGTGGCTCACACCTGTAATTTTGTCACTTGGGAAGCTGAGACAGGAGAATTGCCTTAAGTTAAAGTCCTCCCTTGGCTGCACAGAGAGTCCCAGGTTAGCACAGGCTATAAAGCGAGACTGTCTCCAAATAAAAACAATACAACATATAAACTTAAGTCCCCGCCCCCTTGGGGCTGTCATAACTGAACCACAGTGACAGCTATGTGGTAATGTCTCAGATCCCTGAGGAGAGATTCTTGGAACTTCATCCTGTTCCCTGGCTTTCAAATATATCGTTAGGAACTATAACTTATTAGGTTACGTTTGGTTTTTCTGTTTACTGATCAGAACTGCCCGCATGTGTCGCTGAACAGCTTTAACTCTTGAGAGCTGGACAGAAGCCAGTGTGGGATGGCGCGTTCCAAAACCCCTCCCCTTCTAGTCTAGGGGATTCAGGAATGCAGGGTGTTTGCTTTCAGTTTTTCTTTCATACATATCTGCTCTGGGGTAGGTCTGGGCCACAACTTCGTATTTTGCAAGTGTGGGGTCTCTTTCTCTGAGGTTACTTCTGATGGCATCCAGAAGCCAATTCCTCTTTTGCATCTCAATTTCCTGGCAGCGCTCCAGCATCCTGGTATTGAGGAGGGCCCCTTGCCCTGGCCCCTGGGACAGCAGACAAGCCTGGCTAAATCTCCCCGCTGGGAACTTGGCCAAGGCAGATGTTTCCGTAGCCCCTCCCCTGGCTTGCCCTACCTCACAGGCCTGCATTTCCGATGCATTTTTCTCACTGTCCAGGCCCCTTCCTCCAACGATTGCTTTGCCGGGGCTTTTGCCTCTGGCTGGCGAGGGACCTGATTCTCGCCTTGATTTCTCCGAGGTTTGACGTTTCTGGGTCTTTCCTACCCCCGCCTGGTTAGTCTCAAATCAAACCCAGCGCAGCATGATGTCATCTGTCAGGACCAGGACGTCCACAGATGAAGATGTTTCACTCACTCTGAGGCCTAGGAGCCAGATAGGGAACCACGAGAGGGCAAATTCACACAGAATGAGCGGGTGGGGTGGGATGATGGCATCCAGCCATCCAGCCACCTATTCCTGGGAGTCTTCCCCAGGCGTGGGACACCCAACCTAGGCTCCTTTGTGTTGTTGAGTAACTGTTTGAATCAGTGAAGCAATGGGTAGAAGGAGTCTGCCAAAGGGGAGTTCCACTCCAAGTGACATAAAGGACGCCTTTTGAATAAGAACAAACGTCCCACCCTTGTTTACATGGCTGTGCTGTGGAGTGGCAGGCCTTCCGTGTTTACGGGACCCTTTGTTTACAAACTACTCAGAATTGTGCTCAAAGAACATTTCTCCCCCCAGGAGACCTCCCTGACATCTTGGATCAATGTTACAGTATTCAGTACAAGGAATTCATGATGGGGGGCTCTCAATGTTTCCCCTTCTTTAGCCAAAGAGCCTCAAAGGAAGGCGGGTTCCCCAGAAAGCCAGAAATTATGGAGCAGTTACAATTTTTTTGTTTTGGTTTTCCGAGACACGGTTTCTCTGTGTATCTTTGGAGCCTGTCCTGGAGCTCGCTCTGTAGCCCAGGCTGGCCTCAAACTCACAGAGATCCGCCTGCCTCTGCCTCCTGAGTGCTGGGATTAAAGGCGTGCGCCACCACCACCCAACAGGAGTAGTTACTACTAATATATTTCAGGCCCAGCAGAAGTAAACCTTCACATCGACACCTGTGAGGTCAGCCATTCCCATGTGACAGATGAGAAAAATATTAGAAGATATAAGATTAGCCAGTGCAGGAAGAAATGCTATTTTATTAAAATTTTGGATTAAAAGTTCTTTAATAAATATCTGAAAAAATATTAGAAGACAGCTATACAAGTGGGCAGAGTTCATCCCAGCCAGGGTCTTCTGACCCAGGACCTCCTCAGAGAGTCCCTGGGTCACCTGCTGAGTGGCTTTGTGGTTCTCCTCAGGATACTGTAGAGTTCCTATGTTTCTCTCATGAAAGCTGCTCTTGCGAGAAAGCCTAGGGTCTAGGACACAGTCCAAAGTGGCATCCTGGGAATGTCACTGGACTTTTTATTTCATAACATATGCTTTGTGTTGTTATTTGTGAAATACATACGCCATAAGCCTTACCATCTTAACCAGTGTGCGTGGTCATGTATGTGTGCGTGTGGATGTGTGTAGTGGATGTGTGCATGTACGTGTTGTGTGCTGTGTGGTGTGTTTGTGTGTGGTATCATGTAGGTGTGGTATGTGTGTAGTATGGGTGTGTGCTGTGTGGTGTGGTGGTGTGTATAGTATATGTATGTGTGGTGTGTGTATAGTGTATGTGTGTAGTATGTGTGTGTGCTGTGTGTGTATGTGTGTCTGTGCTGTGTATGTGTGCTGTGTGTGTATTGCTGGGGCTTGAACTCAGTACCTCAAGCAGGAGAGACAAATGCCTGCTTTGTGCTTTTTATTTGAAGCAGGGTTTCCCTAAGGCATTCAGTGTCTTAGGGTTGCTAGCTCTGTGATAAAATAGCATAACCAAAGGAAACTTGGGGTTTATTTCATCTTATATCGTGTAGTCCACCATCCAGGGAGGTTAGGGTGGGAATCTGGAGGCAGGAACTCAGATCACCAATCTTGGTGGCAAGTGCCTTTACCTTTGGAGACATGTCAGGGGCCTTGAAATTTTATTTGTATTTTGAGACAGAGTTTCACTATGTAGCCACAGCTGGCCTGGAACTTGTGATGTAAACCAGATTGGCCTCAAACTCACAGAGATCCACTTGCCTCTGTCGCTGAATGCTGGGATTAAAAGTGTGTGCCGCCATGCGGGTTGCTTTGAACTTTCTATCCTCTGTCTCAGACTCTGAGCAGCTGAAATTCCAAGCTTGCATCTGTGTGTGTGCGCGTATGTATGTGTGCATATGTATGTATATGTGTGTGTGTGTGTATATGTATGTATGTATGTATGTATGTACGTATGTATGGTGCGTGTGCCTGTGATGTGGAGACTTCAGGCCGGGCTTGGGGGTCTTCCTATCTAACCCACTCTACTTTACTAACTGAGGCAGTCTCCCAATCAACTGCAAAAGTCGTCAGCTATGGCTAAGAAGTCAGCCAGCTTGTTCCAGCCCCTCCCGTCCAGCACAGAAGCCCTGTCTGGTTTGCATCCCTGCCCCTCCTTGACCATTTCTAAGTTTGGTTTTGTTTTTTTGGGGGGGTTTTGTTTTGTTTTGTTTTTCGAGACAGGGTTTCTCTGTAGCTTTGGAGCTTGTCCTGGAACTAGCTCTTGTAGACCAGGCTGGCTTCGAACTCACAGAGATCCTCCTGCCTCTGCCTCCCGAGTGCTGGGATTAAAGGTGTGCGCCACCACCGCCTGGCCTCATTTCTAAGTTTGGGATTCGGAGGTTGTTAGGCGCATGTGCAGCCAACACCCCTGTCCACCTCTGGAGACTTCTTCTGGTCAAACAACCCTTACCCCTTCCCCTGCCTTTCCCAGCCCCCACGCTACTTTCTGACTACTCAAAGTAGAGGAGACCTTTTTACAAGGGCAAGTCTCTTTGTCATGGTGACTGGTTTGTTCCACTTAGCTTATGTCCTCAAGGTACATCTACATACACATACCATACACACTAGATTACACACACAGCACATCACACACACCACATACCACACATACCACATATACCACACACACACAGCACATTACACACCTCAGCGCACACACCACACACACACACATCACACACCATACATCACACACACCACAAACTCACAACCTCTGCCCCCCCTCCCGTGGCATCATTATATGTCAGTCACAATCTGGAAGCAGATATTTCTAGAAGCTGGACTTCATGTGTTTAGTGTCTTTCTGTGTCCCTAAGGCGACACAGCCCAGCATAAGAAGCACCCACCAGCTATCCCTCAGCCCCAAGTTCTAGCCCATTTAAAGGACAGACATGGTTGAATGATCAAGGCTTGTGCTCACTGGAGGCTGATGCTGGTGGGTCCTCATGGCGTGGGCCACTCCCTCCCTGAGATGAGGCTGTTACTGTTCTCAGTCTTTGGGGCTGCGATTCTTAGGAATTTTCTAGTTCACTATGATTGATTTTTACATTGATTCCTTTTTTGAATGAGGTAAATGCTGTTTGGGAAAGTTACCTTGCCTAACATGTCACAGCCAGTGAGTGGTGACCCTAGACTGTGGTTAGACAGGCTGGACTGCAGGGTCCCGCCCCAGCCTCTGGCCCATGCTGGGGCCTGTGTGGCACCAGCCACAATGACTGTAACTCTTGAATGGGGCTCATCTGAAGCCTGTTAGTTTTGCAGTTGTGCAGTATTGGGTTTGTGCAGATAATTATAAAATTCAAAACATTTCCAGAACAGAAGACTTGGATTTAAAATTTTTTTCTTTTCTGTTTTCTTTCTTTCATACTCCCTCCTTTTAAAAAAACAAAACAAAAATCAAATTTATCAAACAAGCAGAAAAACCCAGGTTTCTTTGTAGCTCAGCTGGCCTTGAACGTCTTTATATTTGGGAATGGCTTTGAACTTCTGATTCTCCTACCTCTATCTCCTAAGTTCTGGAATGACTGGCATATTCCAACCATGTGTGCTTACTTTGGTTGTAACTCAGGGCTTGTATGCTGGACAAGCATTTCACTAACTGAACTACACCCTCAGTTCAGAAAATGGAAAAGGTTTTAGAAGATTTACGTAAAACCTGACCTGACTTACTGGAGGCTATGCACTTCATTTATCCCATCGGGATTGATGTGTTTTGCTGCTGGTGTGTGTGTATGTCTGTATGCGTGTGTGTGTGTATGTATGTGTGTGTGTGGTGTGTGTTTGGTGTGTGTGTGGTGTGGTGTGTTTGTGTGTGTAGTGTGTGGGGTGTGTATTTGTGCTGTATGTGTTGTGTGTGTGGTGTGTTTGTCTGTGGGCTGTGTGTGTATGTGGTGTGTCTGTGTCTGTATGGTGTGTATGTATGTATGTGTGTGTTTTTGTGCTCTGTGTGTCTATGTGTGTGTTGTGTGTAGGGTGTGTGTTTGTGCTGTATGTGTTGTGTGTGTGGTGTGTTTGTCTATGGGGTGTGTGTGTGTGTGTGTGGTGTGTGGTCTTTTGTTTGCTTGTGATTAAGGAGGGCTTCCATTCTCCTAGGGATGTTACATAGCATGTAGTTTAATGACGTCTGAAATCTGAAAACTTCTCAATCCTGGAATGCTTTTTGACCCCAAGAGTTTCAGTTAAGAGAGATGGACAAATTCAAAGCAATGCCCATCAAAATCCCAGCAAAATTCTTCAAAGACCTTGAAACAACAGTACTAAACATATGGAAAAGCAAAAAACCCAGGATAGCCAAAACAATCCTGGGCAATAAAAGAACTTCTGGAGGCATCACAATCCCTGACTTCAAACTCTACTACAGAGATACAGTACTGAAAACAGACTGGTACTGGCATAAGAACAGACAGGAGGACCAATGGAACCAGAATAGAAGACCCGGATATCAATCCACACATCTTCGAACACCTGATCTTTGATAAAGAAGCAAAAAATATCAAATGGAAAAAAGAAAGCATATTTAACAAGTGGTGCTGGCATAACTGGATATCAACATGTAGAAAAATGAAAATAGACCCATATCTATCACCATGTACAAAACTCAAATCCAAATGGATCAAAGACCTCAACATAAAGCCAGCCACACTGAACCTTATAGAAGAGAAAGTGGGAAGTACACTTGAACACATTGGCACAGGGAACCACTTCCTAAATAGAACCCCAGCAGCACAGACGCTGAGAGAAACAATTAATAAATGGGACCTCCTGAAACTGAAAAGCTTCTGTAAAGCAAAGGACACGGTCAACAAGACAAAACGACAGCCTACAGAATGGGAAAAGATCTTCACTAACCCCACATCAGACAGGTCTGATCTCCAAAATATACAAAGAACTCAAGAAATTGGACACCTCCTTGTTTGTATAGTGGTGAAAGAAAAAAAGAAAGAAATTGGACATCAAAAAATCATGTAACCCAACAAAAAAATGGAGTACAGACCTAAACAGAGATCTCTCAACAGAGGAATCTAAAATGGCTGAAAACACTTAAGGAAATGTTCAACATCCTTAGTCATCAGAGAAATGCAAATCAAAACAACTCTGAGATTCCATCTTACACCTGTAAGAATGGCCAAGATCAAAAACACTGCTGACAACTTATGCTGGAGAGGTTGTGGGGAAAAGGGAACACTTCTGCATTACTGGTGGGAATGCAAGGTGGTACAACCCCTATGGATGTCAGTGTGGCGATTTCTTAGAAAATTAGGAAACAACCTTCCTCAAAACCCAGTGATACCACTTTTGGGTATATGTCCAAAGGATGCTCAATCATGCCACAAGGACATGTGCTCAGCTATGTTCATAGCAGCTTTGTTTGTCATAGCCAGAAACTGGAAACAACCTAAATGCCCCTCGACTGAAGAATGGATAAGGAAAATGTGGTACATTTACACATTGGAGTACTACACAGCAGAAAAAAATAACGACAGCTTGAATTTTGCAGGAAAATGGATGGAGCTAGAAAACATTATTTTGAGTGAGGTAACCCAGACACAGAAAGACAATTATCATATGTACTCACTCATAGGTGGTTTTTAAACATAAAGCAAAGAAAGCTAGCCTACATACCACAATGTCAGAGAATTTAGACAACAATGCAGACATTAAGAGAGGCTTACATAGATCTAATCTACATGGGAAGTAGAAAGTATAAAAAGACAAGATCTCCTGAGTAAATTGGGAACATGGGGACTTTGGGGGAGGATTGAAGGGAGGAGGAAAGAGGCAGGGAGGGGAGCAGAGAAAAATGTAGAGCTCAATAAATATCAATAAAAAATGTTAAAAAAAAAGAATAAAAAAAAGATGAAGGGAGCTTTTATCTGATGGGGGAGGAAGGTTAGTAATTTGGCAACTTGGAACACTTCCTATCATTATACAATTTGTGGGTTTTTTAAAAAAAAGCTTGATCATATTTTCTGAGTCCTAAAATAAAAACAGCATATCGTAAAGTTTCAAACACTGCAGAAAACATAAATAAAAATATCCCCAAAGTCTCAAAAAAAAAAAAAAGAGATTGGAACAAAGATGCAGTAGCAACCCTTTCTCAAGGGGACACATGCCAAGGTCCCCAACAGCTGTCTGAAATTAGAGCTAGTACCAAATGCTGTGTACTGTGATTGTCCTTACGAATTCATACCCATGATGAAGTTTAGTTGATAAGTTAGAAATAGAAAAAAGATGAACAGGGCCAGAGATATGTCCCAGAGGTTAAAGGTGTTTGCTGCCAAGCGCAGTCACCTTGTATCAGATCCCTGGGACTCACACCGTGGAAGAGAACCGATCCCATCAGTTGCGGCCATCTGACCGTCTCGGAGTGTGCACACGGTCCCACCTACTCCCACGGTAAATAAGTAAATGTGATCTTGAAACATTAACTATGATGATAAAATAGAATAATTGTATCCATCACACTAAAAGAGCGATTGTAATTAAAGATCAATATTTAGACTTACAAACTCTTTCTAGAATTTTCTGTGTGAAAGTTTCAGATATTCATATGACAATTGGCTGCCGGAATCTGAAACCAAGGAGAGAAAGTGCGGGTGAGGGCGCCTAGGGCGCATGTGAGCTCTCCCAGGGACAGAAAAGTTCTGCAAATGAAGACCTGAGGTCCAGTTTTCCTTCCTAAAGTTAAGCCATGCTGCACCACACAGGAGCATCCCATTACCCATCTGTGTGTCTTTATTAGGGACTTGCATATTTTTATTAATTTTAATAGTTTTCAACTTTGCATGTTTTGCAAGTCATTATTTTAAGAAACGCTTGAGCTACAAGAATAATATACTTGCTTACTAAGTCCTTGAACCAAAAGGCTAAATGTTGAAAGATGGAAAATAGGGCTGTGATTCGGTCCATTTGGTAGAATGCTTACGTGCCATTCACAAAGCCCTGTTTGGGTTCCAGGACGGCATAGCACTGGCCATGGTAGAATACGAGTCGCCCAGCACGCAGGAAGTGGAGTCAGGAGGATCAAGAAGCCTGAAGTTGGGCTGGAGAGATGACTCAGCGGTTAAGAGTGTGGACTGCTCTTCCAGAGGACCTGAGTTCAGATCCCAGCTCCCATGTTGGGCAGCTCACAACTGTCTGTAACTCCAGTTTCAAGGGATCAAACACCTTTTTCTGGCCTCTGTGGCACCTGCACTTACATACTTGGTTGTATTCATTCACCACCTACATACACACACACACACAATTTCTTTCGTTTTAATGGTTTTGATTATTTATTTATTGTATTGTTGTTTTGCTTGCATGTATGCCTGTGTGAGTGTTGGATTCTCTGGAACGGAGTTATAGACAGCTGTGAGCTGTCATATGGATGCTGGGTATTGAACCCAGATCCTCTAGAAGAGCAGCCAGTGCTATTAACCTCAGAGCCATCTCTACAACCCATAAATAATTTCAAAAAATAATAAAAATAAAACTTTTTAAAAAGGAAGTTCAGCTGTTACACAGAGAAACCCTCTCTTGATAAAGCAAAACAAACAAACAAACAAACAAACAAATAAATAGGTTCAAAGTCATCCCTAGCTAATAGCAGTTCAAGACCAACCTGGAATACATGAGACCCCTGTCTCAAAAATGAACAAACAGCCAGACGGTGGTGGTACCCTCCTTTAATCCCTGCACTCTGAAGGCAGAGGAAGAGGCAGGCGGATCTCTGAGTTCTAGCCCAGCCTGGTATACAGAGCGAGTTCCAGGACAGCCAGGGCTGCACAGAGAAACCCTGTCTCGGAGGAAAAAAAAGAACAAACAGGAGCGAGAGCAACAACTCGATGTCAGGAGCACTTGCAGCTTTTGGAGAGAGAACTTGGGTTTGGTTCCTGGCACCCACGTGGCAATTCACAACTGTTGGCACTGCCAGTTCCAGGGGTTTCTGATGGCTTCTGGCCTCTGTGGGCACTGCAGTATTATGGCACATGCACATATGTGCAGGTACAACATATATAACAATGTAAAAATAAATCTTCAAGACAAACCAAATGAATAAAGATGAAGACAGTCAGGGTGAAGTCAGTGGTATAGCGATTATCTAGAGTGCTCGGGGCCTAAAGTTTGACCTCCAGCGCTGCAGATAAATAAATGTGTAAGTATTTACATACAGTAGGGGCCAGACTAACAGGTTCCAATGATTCTAAAGTTTAAAAAGCAATTTAGAAAGAAGAGCGAAGTTGGGCTGTAACTGTGGCTCAGTGTAGGTGACTTGCCTAGAATCTGGGCTCCATCCCCAGAACTGAGACAGGAAGGAAAGAAGAGAGGGAGGGAGGGGGGAAGGGAGGGAGGAAAGGGTGAGAAAGCACAGAGACACTCAAGTTACATTTGGGAATCTAGCAGAACTGAGAGGCTGTGAAACTCTGAGGTTCTAAATACACACACACACACACACACACACACACGCACACATTTATTTTGTTTGGTTTTTCGAGACAGGGTTTCTCTGTAGCTTTAGAGCCTGTCCTGGAACTAGCTCTTGTAGACCAGGCTGGCCTCGAACTCACAGAGATCCGCCTGCCTCTGCCTCCTGAGTGCTGGGATTAAAGGCGTGCACCACCACCGCCCAGTTTCTGTGGATGTTTCCCATCTGAACCTAGTGAATACAAGGCGAGGGCGTGAATCTACAGTCTGCAGAAAGGATCACAATGTGAAGAATTAGCACAAAGTCTGGGGGCAGAGGGTACAGGGTGGAAGAAAAGGACTGTTTTTTGTTTGTTTTTCTTAAAAATTTGAATTACATTTATTTGTGCATTTATGTTGCATGTATGCATGCAGGCGTGTGCACGTGTATGTTCACACACGTGTGGCAGTCAGAGGATGACTTGAGGAGTTGGGTTCACCACCTGAGTTTCAGGGCTTGAACTCAGGTAAGCGCCTTTTACCAGGGAGCCATCTCAGCAATCTGAACAAACTTTTTTTTTTTTTTTAAAGCAGCTAGTGTGAGCTTTCTGGAAGCCAGTTCTCCCTTCCTCTTTCTTCTCCATGTGAGGGTAAAGGGGGCAGTTGTTGGTGAAGCCTTAGCTCTGGACATCCTACCAGGCTATTTGCTACCCATCTGAAAAAAGCTCAAGAGGGGAGTGAGGAGACTAGAAAGGAGATTGAATCAACTCACACACTGGAAAAGGACCCCATAAAGGATCTGTCCTCAGGGCTCTAACAGAGGGTTCAGGCTTAAACAGAGGAAGAACTGGGTTGGGGCAGCAGTGTGCATACTGAGCCTCAGTCACAGAGGGGTCTGCTGACCATGATTTCAGCTCGGCAAGGTCCTTCTCACTGGAGTTTCCTGAGAAATTCCAGCGTACAGCTTGCTGTCATTGACAGCTGCCCCCGCTCTGAGGCTCCACTGTTCCGGTCTAAGGTAACTGTAGGCTTAGGACAAGGGCTGGAGACCTGGGCACCTTTTGGGGGTGGGCAGTCTAGAATAAGACACTATGGGGCTGCGCACTGGCTGCTCTTCCAGAGGTCCTGAGTTCAATTCCCAGCAACCACGTGGTGGCTCAAAACCACGTGTAATAAGATCTGGCGCCCTCTTATGGCCTGCAGGCATACTTGCAGGCAGAATACTATACGTAATAAATAAAATTATATAAAAAAAAAACACAAGACACTATAAAACCTGACAGTAAGGGGCCAGTGATGGCTCTTGCTGCTAGGTACTCGCTGCCTGGCCTGATAGCCTGAGTTCGACCCCGGGACCTGTGGAACACGTCCAAGAGCGGAGCCGCATGAGCCGAATTCTGAGTGCTTGTGAGAAAACTCCAAGAAACCAAGACAAGAATCTTGTGATCTCAGTTTCTTCAAAATATGAAATTGAGCCAGGTGGCGGTGGTGCACACCTTTATTCCCAGTACCTGGGAGGCAGAGGCAGTTTTGAAAAATGCCAAACAACAAAAACCCACGGAATTGTTCTTGGAATGTGCCTTCGTGCCCCTCGCAGGCGTAGCGGACAGGAGGGCGTTCGGGTCAGGTTACTCATTACAGCTGGCTACTGCTCTCCTTTACGTGCCTCTGTGGAGAAACATGCTTTTGCCACGTGCAGCTTGTCCTTGTGATGATATTCACGAGTGCTTTGCTCAGGTGACGGCTCTTAACACTCAGGGTATTAACTGTCCGACGCTCTGAGTAAAGGTGGCTATTGCATGAGACTTCAGCTCGTCTCATTTCCGGCTTCGTTCTCCCAGGTCTAACCTCCTCCAGAGCGGTAAAGAGGGATCCTGAAAGTTGTCCTCTGACCTCCACAGACATGCTGTAGCACCCGGGTGAGTGGGTACACACATACAATGAATGAATTTTTTTAAAGCGTTGGTAGTGAAAACGCCTCGCTTACACTCATCCGTGGGCTTTAACGGAATGGAACGAGCTACCTTGGGCATCACTGGTGTTGAGACAAACAACTCCTTAACTGATTTACACATTTACTGCGTAAGTAAACAAGAAATTGACACAAAGTAAAGGAGACAGACACAAAACAAAGGCAGAGGGGCCGGGCTTTTGTCCTGCTTGTGGATGCAGCTAGGTCAGTGTTTATCAAAAGCATTTTCTAAGTGTCACTGAAGGAGGAGACTTGTCTTGCCCACATCTCGCCCTGCCTACCTGCCTCTCAGGGCTGAGCTCCTACTGCCACTCCAGGCTACCCTGTCCGGACACAGGGGTTCTGGTATCGCCAGGGAGAGCCCCCATGTTGGTGCGCGGCGATTTAAACCGGTGAGGTGGGCTTTGCACTTTCTCCTGAAATCGTTTCTTCTTGGGTACGTATAATACAAGCGTGTCTAAGTGGCTGTTTGTGCAGATGTGTGTGGAAGCCAGAGGTTGACATCAGGATCTCATCCTCCGTTGCTCACCACCTCCTCTTTTGAGATGGGCTCTCTCACCGAACTGGAGATCTCTGCTTTGGCTAGACCCGCTATCCAGTGAGCCTCCGGAATCCTCCAGTCTCTGTCCTCCAGGGCTGGACTTTCAGGCCCAGGTTTTGTGTGTGGGTCCTGGGAATTTGAACTCAGATTCTCATGCTTAAACACTCAACCCCCTGGAGCCATCTCCCCAGTCCCTTCTGCAATCTTTCTAAACAGCTGTATATGTTTGTGCACAGTTAACCCCGGGGGTTAAGCACTGAGCTCTGTAGGTCTTAGCAAGCCCACAGATCCGTTCTTGTCTACAGCAGGGATTGTTGAGAAAGGCCGGGCCTGCTCCTTAATTCTGCTCTGAACTGGTTCTGCCTTCTTAGCCCCAGAGGCCTCTACACAGCAGAAGTGAGGACCAAGAATCCAGATCCGGGTGTGGAGTGGCTGTTAGGACGCAGGCATTATGCTAGCCTGCCCTGTCATCTGACAGGATGTACCCAGGCTATACCCTGGCCAGCTGGGGGGGTGTCCTGGTTTGTGCGCAGGTGCAAAGGTCCCTTTAAGAGACAAGTTCCGCCCACTCCAGGTCTCTGGTTCCAGCAGGTCTCTGCCTTCTGTCTTCTCTCTCTCATTCTTCCTTCCCTCCCTCAATAAACTCCACACCCAAACTATGTATGCAGGATGTATTCACCCGCCGCGGTATGGGCCAACTTCTATGGGACACTCCAAACGTCCCCTTCCTGCTGTATCTTAACAGTGCAACTGCCGTAAAGCATTTGGCGCTGTGTCTCACACCATTTTGTTGGTACAGCCTACCAAGAAGTTGGAAGGCAGAACTTACGATGAATCTGTGAGTGAATGCATGAAGGGTGTTGGTAAAACGTATGAAGAATGTCTGAAGATACCCCAGCAGCCCCTCTGCCACACACGGTTTCACTCCGTCGCTTGGTTTTATTGATGACCTGGAAGGTCAAAGAGATCTGCATGCTCCTTTGTCACAGGCCCAGCAAGCTGGGAAGTAGAGTCGGAAGCATTAGGGGCTGGGGGTGGGCTTGGAACAGGTGCATACAGCGTGCAGTAGTGAACATTTTGTATGATAGTAATCCTGTTTCCATTTTGTTACGCTAGAGCCAAGATCGAATGTATGACATGGAACATGAATGATCTTTTCATTCTGAAAACCACCATTATTGCCCCTTTGCTCTTTTTCTTTTCTTTCTTTTTTTTTTTACTTAAACATTTTTATGATAATCCAGAAAGAAAGTGTTCTTTGCCATTTAAGGTTGGTTCCAGTCCTTGAAACTGTTGGTATCTGCTTTACAGCAGCGAGTGTACTAACCCCTTGTGGGGTGTATGTGTGTGTGTGTGTGTGTGACAAGCTTAGTTATGTCCTCCGGGAAAGTTTTAGTGGAAAAACACTAAGGAATGGTCTGTAGGGGTGTGCTGGTTGGTTTTATGTCAATTTGACACAAGCCAGAGTCATCAGAGAGGAGGGAGCCTTGACTGGGAAAATATCTCCATAAGATTAGGCTGTGGGGAAGCCTATAGTTCATTTTTCTTTCTTTCTTTCTTCTTTCTTTCTTTCTTTCTCTTTCTTTCTTTCTTTCTCTCTCTCTCTCCTTTTTCCTCTTCCTCTTCCTTTTCTTCTTCTTCTTTTTTTTTTGTATTTTTGAGACAGGGTTTCTCTGTGTAGCCCTGGCTGTCCTGGAATTCCCTCTGTAGACCAGACTGGTCTTGAACTCACAGAGGTCCACCTGCCTCTGCCTCCCAAGTGCTGGGATTAAAGACATGAGCCATCACTGCCCAGCCATTTTATTTTATTTCTTTTGTTTTCTGAGACAGGGTTACCCCATGTAGCTCTGACTGTTCTGGAACTCTCTCTGTAGACCACGCTGTCCTAGAACTAGAGATCTGCCTGCCTCTGCCTCTTGAGTGTCAGGATTAAAGGTGTGTGCCACTATGATTGATGGGGGGGCAGCTCATTCTGTGTGGTGCCATTCTTGGACTGGTGGTGGTCCTGGGTTCTATAAGAAAGAAGGCTGATAGTTCTTGTGTACTTAAAAATGTTGCGGGCTGGAGAGATGGCTCAGAGGTTAAGAGCACTGACTGCTCTTCCAGAGGTCCTGAGTTCAATTCCCAGCAACCACATGGTGGCTCACAGCCATCTGTAATGAGATCTGGTGCCCTCTTCTGGCCAGCAAGCATACAGACAGCAGAACACTGTATACATAATAAATAAATAAATCTTTAAAAAAAGAATACTAAATCTACATTATAAAATTATAAATTAAAAAAATGTTGCTCAATAAAGCAATTCTTGCAACTGGAAAAAGAAATAAAGAAAGCAGGCTGAGCAAGCCATGAGAAGCAAGCTAGTAAGCAGCACCCTTCCATGGCCTCTACATCAGCTCCTGCCTCTAGGCTCCTGCCCTGTTTGAGTTCCTGTCCTGACTTCCTTGTTTGAAGAATGATGTGGAATCATAAGCCAAATAAACCCTAAAAAGTTTAGATCTCACCTGGAATGTAGTCAGTTGGTAGAATGCTGGTCCAGCCTATGGCTTTGATGTTCAGAATTCCATAAACTGGACAAGGGGTCTGGAACAATGGCACGCAGCATCATTGTCAGCCACACGTTGAGGCCAGCCTGGACCCCAATGAGATCCTGCCTTAAAACAAAGCAAAACCAAAGAATCCAAGTTCAGTCATCTGAAAAGTGGCTAGGAAAGCTAACCGCAGGCAGCTTGCTCCTCAGCTGCTGCAGTTCTCAGTAGCAGGGGAAGCATTTCCCTCCCACGTCCACAAGGACTTTTGACCAAGTTCAGAAAGGTCCCTGCTGGGGTGGGGGTAGTCAGAAAGAAGAAACAGGTCTCTTTCCTAGGGAGGATCTGAGTTCACTGCCTTTGCCGCCTAGCTTTGTCTTTGCCTAAGAATCCGAGTAGCTCCTGGAACCCTGGAACCAGGCCTCCTGCTGCACTCTGGCGGGAAGAGCTTCAGGCTTTACTCAGTCTGAAGACAGGCCCAGCCCTGAAGAAGATGGAGGTCCCTGTTGCAAACTGTTCTGAGCCCAGCGGAGCAGTGGCCATGTCAGGGTGGGCAAGGGGCCCCGGCCTCTGGGCCCTCCGCAGGCCCAGGGCCAGGCCATTTTCCTAGGGATGCGTAAACTCTTTTCAACTTTCAGAATGGGAATGGTTGGCAAAGGTACTTGATTTGGGGGTGGGGTAAGGGGAGTAGAAAACGCAGGAAGGAAATTAAGTTCATCACAAGCAGATGTAGTACGAGCCTCTATCTTGATGCCACTAGGGCAGTGGCCACCGTGGATATGCAGGCCTTCTCCAGCCTCAACTCACAGCTAATTCCAGGTGACAGAATTTTACTCTGTGAGTCTTCATTAGAACTGCAGCAGCAGCCGGGTGGTGGTGCATGCCTTTGATCCCAGCACTCAGGAGGCAGAGGCAGGTGAATCTCTGAGTTTGAGGCCAGCCTAGTCTACAAAGTGAGTTCCAGGACAGCCAGGGCTACACAGTGAAACCCTGTCTCAAAGAACCAGACCAAACCAAAAAAAATAAAGAAAAAAAAATTGTGGCAGCTGGGGTCAATGATGGAGTGGGCAGGGGAGCCTCAAAAGGCGACATGTAAAGAGGTATTTTGTTTGCTTCGTTTATTTTTATTTTTCAAGACACGGAACTCGCTCTGTAGATCAGGCTGACCTCGAACTCACAGAGATCCACCTGCCTCTGCCTCCTGAGTGCAGAGATTAAAGGCCACCACACATGGCATAGAGAGAGATTTAAGGGATGAGTAGAAGCTGGAGAAGTTTGGGATGGGGGCGGGCATAAATTCAAAGTGATAGGGAAAGCTCTCTCTCCTCTGTGTGTGTGTGTGTGTGTGTGTGTGTGCTTGTATAAATTGATTGTAGCCAAACTATAGAATTCAGAAGGTGGCTGGATGTGGAGGTCTGTCAGTATGGGGTAGCATAGTGAGGAGGAGTGAGTGAGTGTGTGTTTATAAACGGATTGTAGCCAAAGTATAGAATTCAGAAGGTGGCTGGACACCAAGGTCTGTCAGTGTAGGGTAGGCGTAGCGGGGAGGTGTTTTGGCGAAGATCTGGAGGGCTTGGGCGTGGAGATGTGGAACTGAAAAGGTGGCTGGCACAGACCCAAGACCCGGAGCCCACAGAGTTGAGAATAAGTAAAAGCCTTGGCAGGAGCCCAAGAAGAGGAAACACGGGGCAATCCTGGGCACCTGGGGCCTCTTGGCGGGGGCACTGTGCTCCTTCAGGGATTGGAGGTGGGTGTCAGCAGACTGGGTGGGGGAAGATGGGGCGGGGAGGAAACCAGCCCAGCAGAGGGGAGAGAAAGTCCAACCTCCCCTGGCTTTCGTCGGTCTTGGAGAAGTTGACCTAGTCTGGGCACTGACGGGGCGGCTCCCGGGCTCCGCGAGACAGGTAGGAAGGAAAGCGGGCGTTTTGGGCAGGGCACGCCCCGGGGATCTGTAGGCATCTGCCCCTCCTGGCTTGGGTAGGTCGCCGGTGACGTGGAGGTGAGAGGCCCAAGGAAGACCCCCCCACCCCGTCTCCAGCCCTGCGGTGGCCGAGGTGGCCAAGGGGTAGGGTCTCAGCTCCGCGTCGGGCTGGGTAGTCAGGTCGCCCCCCTCCGTCCGACTGCTCATCTCCAGGGACAGCATTACCTTCCCCACCACCCCACTCCCCCGCCAGGGCACAGTCCAGGAGCAGCCTACAGACCAGCGCACCCCCTGGAGACATGCGGTGGAGAGCCCGGCCACAGCCAGCACCTGCCAGGCGCCCAGGGTCCCCGAGGGAACCGCCCCCTCAGCTCCTCTGGGGGCACAGGGCGCCACCCCGGGGCGGGACACTGGGTTTGGAGAGCCAAACTTCCAAACTTAGGGATGGCTTTGATTTGAGAGAAGCAAAATGGTTAAGCTTCGGGACTTTGGAATCAGGGACAGGGTCGCATGCCTGGGCAGCGCCTGTAGTGAGTGGAACACCTTAATCCTTTCTTCAGTCTCCCTCTGTTCAAGCTCACCCACCTCCCCACCCACTAGCCCTTGATCAAGTCTGCGCCCACATTCCCTCCTGGGTGCTCTTGATCCCCCAGGAGGTGCCGAACCCAGGAATCTCTGCTGATAAGAATGACTTAATGACTTGCTGTTTGTGCCAAATTAAACGGGGTTTTCTTCCATCCATATACTAGGGTAAGCTTTGCTGAATGTGGCTTTTGTATGCTCTACTTCATTCCTATAAAATGACCGCAAGTCGTTTTATTTTAAAAGAATTCAGAACATCAGTAGAACTACAGATTTTAATATTAAACATATCTGTCAGCACTTGTTTAATGTTCTGTACTGAACTGCATGCTGCTTACGTGTCTCTGATAGAGACATGTACACACATGTAAGCACACCCCGCACTGCACACACAACTAGTGCATACATGTTCATACCACTACAGCAAATGCACAAGTGCACACCCTGCACACAACTCTGGGTTTGTGGGTGCATACAGTTGTTACGCAGACTGCGAAGGAAGATTTCCTATGAAGACAAGGGTGGGCTCAGATTTAAACTAGGAAACTCTGTGAAACTCTCTTTCTGTGTGTGTGTGTGTGTGTGTGTAGAGAAAGGGGGGGGAGAGCAAGAAAGAGAACATTGGTGCTGGGCATCCAAATCAGGGTCTCAGAATAGCTAAGCATGAACTGTATCCCAAGACCTATACTTAAATTTTAAAAGCAGTTGAATTTGGAGCAGGCCTTTTTGCCTAGACTGGCCTTGAACTCCTGGACTCTAGTGGTATTCTTGCCTCAGCCTCCCAGTAGCTGGGGCTACAAAGTACCCACCCTACACCACACCTGGATAAGCAATTGAATTTTTTTTTTTTGGTTGGTTCTTTTGGAGATAAGATTTCTCTCTGCAGCCCTAGCTATCCTGGAGCTAGGCTCTGAGAGCACCCAGCGCTGCAATTAAATTTTTAAACTATCCTCACACAGAGGATTTTTTCTATATATTTCTATATATTTTCTGGCGAGGCTGGGAAGATGGCCCTGTCAGTGAAAAGCTTGCTGTGCAAGCATGTGGCCCTGAATCCAGATCGCTACAACTCAGGTAAAGTTGCTGTTGCAGCATGCTCTGGAACCCCAGCCCCGTGGGGAGGGCTGGGGAGGCGGATCCCTCCAGCTCATTGGCCAGTCAGCCTAGCAGAAAAAGCTGAGCAGCAAGTTCAAAAAGAGACACTGTCTCAAAAAAATACCGGGGCGAGCAGCTGAGGAAGATACCCACGATCAACCTCCAACCTCCCCGGTCCCATGCCTGCACATGCTCACACATACACCCTTATTTTGGGTGATGAAAATTGACAGCAAATCGATTATTGTTAACTGTCTTTAAGTAGGATGAAATGGCCCCTTAATTTCTTACTGAGTTTAACGGCCTGATTACTTTGATTCCCAACTCGCTCAGTTCTTCAACAACACAGCTGTATTTTTAACCATTCTTTCCCCTCTGAAATCCCCAAACAAGTTGCTCCTTTGCTTCTGCCTGCTGCCGACCAAGCCTTCTCTCCCTTGTGCGTGAGTTGCGTGACACGTTGTCTAGTGAGCTCCATGGTCCCGGCAGACCGGGTCTCCGTGGGAGGAACATCCCACCCACATAGCAGAAGCCACCACTTTCGGCAGCTGCTGCGGCCCCTCTGGTTCTAACCCGTGGCTTCTCCTGCAGATGGAGATGCTGCTGTTGATTCTCACGTTCCTGCTGCTGGCCTCCACTCCGGGGTCTTGGGTGAGTGCAACCCCGTCGGGCTCTGGGAGGCTCCTTTGGGAGCGGTGGGGGAGGGGCAGGATATGGGCAGTCCCGGAAGACGTAGAAGAGCTGAGCCTGCAGCGCTCCAGAGCCTTCACAAACCAGGGCACCTCGGAGGTCTGCCTGGGACATTTAGCTTCCTAACGGGGCAGTCTGCCTGAAGGCGGTGGCTGGAATGTTCCCTCTCTCTGAGGTTCAGTCAGCGGCAGCTACTAGGTTCATGCGTCTATTGCACACTTGAAATGTGGCTAGCACAACTCAGGAGCTTCTGATGTTGATCTGAGCGTAATTTAAACTACAGGTAAATGTGGCTATCGGGTTAGTGCAAACCTAGAGGGTGGGTTCTGGAAGCTGAGTGGGCATCAGGTAGCTGTTTCATGAGGGAGCTTAGGGGATGGGACTCCCTGGCGTCCTAAGGCGAGGCAGGGACGCTTTGGGGGGAGGACAGAGGGTTTGCAGAGCAGGGTGTTGAGCAGAACAGAGAGCACGGAGGCAGCCAGGTCCCATTCTCCTCTGAAAAGCCCTGCATAAGGGAGACCGTAGCCCTGTTCATCCCCAAGAAGGCCCAGATGAGAGAGGAAAGACTCAAAGGGTTGGCTGGCTGTTTTGGAAGGAAGGGGGTCGTGCTGCCCCCCCCACCGTGCTAATATGATTGGAAAGTGAGGAAGGCAGGCAGGGGTTGGTGTCAGTGGTAGGCACTGGACAGCCCCACCCCCACAAGCTCATACTCCGACACATAGGCATGCCAGGCAGTTGGTGGACTGAAGCCTCCTTCCTTATTTCCTTTTCATGTGCCACCTGTGCCTACAGCCCTTGCTCCCTAGAGTCTGCTCTCTGAGGTTCTTCAGCGCCTGCTGGTGATTTAGCTGCATGCAGGTGAAGGCCCAGAGGGAGGGCTCTCCATGACTGCATCGGCACCCCAGGGTGAAATCCCAAAGCCCCAGAGCCACTCCCTAATAGCTGCTTGACTCCAGCCCATTGTCCAAGCCACAGACAGTCCACACCACACACAAGCTGTCTGTCACACAGATGAGCCCATGGTTACAAAGTACACTAGATCCTACAAGGCTCCTTCTTCCGTGTAGGAACATGGGTGGCCTCTGTCCCTTCCTCCTCCAGCAGGAAAGGCCCAGAAGAAGCTGGGGTCTTTCCCTGTCCTCTGTGTGATAGAGAGGTATGTAAGGCTCAGCTCGCTCTATGGTGGCAGGATCCACCATGAGGTCCTGATCACCCCGGGGTCCCTGGCAGGCCTGACTGACTAGTCAGTCGGCTTGACTGATCAGATGAATAGTTAAAGGCATGGCTGGGAGTCCCCTCACCTGGCCTATTGTCTTTGTCGCCTTCCTGCACATTCTGGAGAACAGCAGGCCCCATAGTCTTCTGGGACAGGTAGGAAAGGGGGCTCCCGAGCGGGGAGCTGGAGGAGGAAGGGTGGGGTGCTGAGAGCAGCAGCCTGAGACAGGTGGGAACAGGCCCAGAGCAGGGTTGGGACACACCAGCTCCTGGCTTCATACCACCGCACAGCTGGGGCTTTAGATAATTATGGAGAATAAAATGTGCTTGCAAGGCTCGAGGCCTGATGGCTCAAGGCCTGATGGGTGTGGAAACTGCAGGGAGCATGGTTCAGTACTACACAGACTAGGCTTCACCCATGCACCAGCAGGAGGCCTCTACCCTACTGGTCACAGGAAGCAAGCAATGTCTGTAAAAGGCACCTGGCAGGAGTGTGGCATCTAGAGAGCCCTAAGTTCAGACCATTCCCCTACCTGTCAGACATCCTAGGATGACTTCGTGGCCAGAGCATCCCCTATTGCTGTGGACACATGAGTTGTCCCTACCTTGCCTCCAGAAGAGCCGGATTTCTGGGGGCTGCTGCCCCAAGGGGCCTAGACAAGCATCTAGACAGACCCTTAGCAAGGTTAACACTAGCCAGGCAAGCGAGGGCAGCCGGTCTAAAAGGGCCACATCCTAGTACTTGGCACATGGCAGAGGTGGGCAGTGGTGGTGCATGCCTTTAATCCCAGCCCTCGGGAGGCAGAGGCAGGCGGATCTCTGTGAGTTCGAGGCTAGCCTGGTCTACAAGAGCTGGTTCCAGGACAGGTACCAAAGCTACAGAGAAACCCTGTCTTGAAAACCAAAACCAAAACAAAACAAACAAGCACATGGCAGCACAGCTTGAGGGGTCACATGGACCAGAACCCCAGCCTGGAATGTTACCCCAACACCAACCACACAATAAGGAGCTCTCCCCTGAAAACAGAAACTCAAGCCGAATAAAACCAGTTTACATGTTGTTGCCAGAATACCTGAGCATTTTGGTTCACTGGTTTGGAAAGCCTGGAGGTTCTGTTCTGGCTGGAACTGGAGGAGTGGATGATTTACGATGAGAAGTAAGACCTTTGGTCTGGCTGGTCTGTGCTTTGCTCTGTGTGTGGTTAGCGAGTTCAGTGCGGTTTGCTCTGCTTTGGAATTGTGGTCTATAAAAATAAGAGTAATCAGATATTTGATGTTAGGCATGAGTAAACATCCCTGCTCACCTCAGACTGGCTAACCAGAAGGCTCCACGTTGGGAAAGGGCTTGTTTTTCTTTGTTCACACTTGGCCTCTTTCTGAACAATGGGAGTTCTATTTTCTAGGAGTTCTTATGGTGACACCTCAAAATAAAGTCCCATTTCAGCACACGGGACATGCTTACAGTGCCTCTCTGCAGCCTTGTCTAGCTCCTTAGGATCCAGTGTCTCATTTAGCTGCCTGCTCTCCCAGACAGGTGGGGACACAGCCCTAGGATGAGTGGTGAAGCACAGAGTGCTTTGGCTTAGTCCTTGGCGTCGCTTTCCTTGGGAGCCATTAGGCTATGAGGATTAGATGAGAGAATATGTGTACCCCACATCCATGAGTTGCTGGCTGCAACTCATGAATAATGAATTTCCATTGTGTAATTTCAACAAGCCAGATTAGGTCTAACTCTCTACCTCTCACGTAAACACTCAGGGGTTAGAAGTTCAGGGCTGTTTCATTTCATGAAATCCTCACTTTGTTTGAAGCCTTCGTTCCGAAGTCATTTGCCAGTCTAAAGGGCTGTTCCTACTCTAGCCATTACAACAGTTTTCCAGCAGAAAGGCTTGCTAGAGGACCAGGAAGAATATGCCCATTCGCACGGTCTCTTCGCACAGTACTAGAGACTTGTGTTTGTGTGCCATCGATGAGACCTTAGGATCTTAGGGCTGGGGCCGGTAAGCTACGGGAAACTAAGAGTATTGAGCATTGTGCAATAAGGCAAGTTTTTGTTCTCTTATAAGGGCTGGGGGAAATAATAATGGGGTATCCTTGGGATTCTCTGTTACAGATTACCCCAAATACTGTATTTCCCCTACCCAGCCCACACTAGGCTCTAGTTTAATAGGCCAGAACTATAGAAGTTTCTGGAAGTGAGCTCACATCCAGAGCAGAAGTGGTACAACAGACTTGGGGTGGCTTTTCTCCAGGGGAGTCAACTGATGTTCTGTCCTGTCTTGGTTACACTCTCTGAACAGAAAGAGAGGCCCACCTACCTGAGGGTCTTTCCCATCCCATATAGGTCTCTCTTGAAAAGGATGGGTCTGGGGCTAGAGAAATGGCTCCGCGGTTAAGAGCATTGCCTACCCTTCCAAAGGTCCTGAGTTCAATTCCTGCCAACCATATGGTGGCTCACAACCAGCTGTAATGAGGTCTGGTGCCCTCTTCTGGCCTGCAGGCATACATGCAGACAGAATATTGTATACATAATAAATATTTTTAAAAAAGGAAAAGGATGGGTCTGCTGATCCATAGGCTCCATTTAAGAGACACCAATCCAAGCTCTGCACCTGCCAAGCATAGCACGGGGGGGGGGAGCCTCTTCCCGGCCACGCCCCCTGGCCACGCCCTCCCCACCATGTCTGGTAGACACCCAGAATATGTGGTTGTTTTGTTAGATGAGTAGACCACAGCTGAGTAGCGAGCGCCCAAAACAATGCATCGAGGTACCCTCGCCCTAGGTTCCTTCCCCTTTCTCTTCAGGGTCCTTTCTTCCACAGTAGAATTGACCCACAAAAGCCTGCCCTGGCTGCAGGGCCCCTCCCCCAGGGTCCCTGGAACTGCAGGCTTCTTCCCAGCTAACTGAGCCCAGTCACACCTAGGTTGGCTCTTCCACTCCTTCAGACAGCATCTTAAGATTGCAATAAACATTTTGGTGTACCCGGTGGCGCTTCTGTGTCCTGAACGGGCAGTACTGGAAGCACCCCCTGTGCTCTGAACCTGTCGGGGAGCATCTATCTCTGCAGGGCTCTGGGTCCCAAGAGTGTGAGCATAGGGGTGATGGTGAGGCACAACCCGAGCGTGTCTTTCACAGGCTCGGAATGTGAGGCAGCAGAGTGACGCCTGGGGCGCCTGGGGTGAGTGGAGCCCCTGCAGCCGGACCTGTGGAGGAGGCATCAGCTTCCGGGAGCGCCCCTGTTACTCCCAGAGGTATGAAGGGGACGTGTACAATCTGCCAGCCCCTTTAAAGAGGGCAAATGAGGAATGGCAGGCTGCTGGGTGGGAAGCCTGACATTAGGGCCTTTGTGTGACAGATTCATTGTGGAAGGGTGATGATGTGTATAGGAAAACCGATATTTCCTGTGTAGTCACCTCTGATTCCAACACTCAGAGCCTAGACTGTGAGGAGCTGGGCCAGGTCTGCTTCCTCCCTGTGGCGCCTGACGCATGGGGGTGGGGTTGGGTGGGGCTTCATTTGTAGAGCTGAGGTGTTGTGGCTTTCGAATCCACTGGGAGTAACCAGAGACTTAGACTCAACTAGAATTTAGATTAGATGAATTAATTCATTCTTACTGCAGGCAGAAGGGCGACATCCTTAGAGCCGATAGGGTTTGCCATGTGGAAGGGGGATTACTGTGAGAGGTTTTAAGGCAGACATCAGAAAGGTGCGCCTTCCAGCTGTCCATGGAGCCCACAGCTGGGAAGGAACAGTCTTTTACTCCCCTCAGCTGTTTTCCCGCTCTAGAGTAACAAAAAGCCCATGCCATCCCCTTTTCATAGCTACAAGCAGGTTTCACAGAACCCAAGGCAACTGTCGGTGTCCACAGCCCATTATCCTGTTCCTAGCTCACCTGCAGGCCACGGATGCCCGGCTCCTATTAAGTCACTTTAGCCTTCACCGGGACCTGTGTAAATTATTACTCGGGTCTGAGTACTCTAACGACTGGGGTGGAGCCGCTCATTTCCGGGCAGGCAAAAACACAGGTTAGGGCTGGCTGTCCCTGTCCCCACCAATGAACGTCAGCCCGCAGTTCCAAGTTGCTGTGATTTCTTTGCCCTCAGCTGCTTTGTCAAGTGCAGAGGACCCTCCCCGGGCGAGTGATTTTAGAATTTACTAGGAGCGTTGCTTTTAGACGGGCTCTGCAGGAAGGTGGTCGGGTTCGAAGGAAAGGTAATGAGGCGCCTCCTACTGGTGGGTTTATGAACTGTTTCCTGAGAACCTGTGGAAGTAGGAAGGTGGAGGCAGGATGATCAAGGTCATCCTTTGCGGACAGAGTCAACCTGGCACTTTGTCTCAGAAAATAAAACAAACAAAACAAACAAACAAAAATAAAAAAACTCCAAATATCCTGGAATATTTATTATTAAGCCGCAGATTGAACCCCGCAAGTAGGGGTGTAGTATGTGCGGGTCAAAGGCCTTGTGGCCAGGAGTCAGGTCAAGGGTAGGGACAGTCAGCCTAAGAACAGTACAAACATGGTCTGGTTCCACCCACCCCTCCTCAGCTTGCCTCGGGTTTTGGTCCAGCCTTGCCCATCTGGGGACCCCGTGGAGGGGCCAGGAGGGCCCAGGAACGGGTGGGGACGTTGGGGTCTTTCCGGTGTTCTTGCCCCGCAGGAGAGATGGAGGCGCCAGCTGCGTGGGCCCCGCGCGTGGCCACCGCACCTGCCACACCGAGGTAAAACCTGCGTGGGCCCTGCTCCCCACGGCCCCGCCCCACTCCCCACGGTCCCGCCTCCAAGCCGCATCCTAGCCTGCTCTGGGAACCCGCCAGGCACCTAGGGGGAGGGAGAGCTGGTAGTCTCTCCTGGGACAGCGGATGGGACAGAGGCGCAGGACCCCAGGGCTCCCGGACATGGAGGGTGGATAGGGCAGGATGGCAACTTCCCTGGTGCCCACGTTGGCACCCACGTTCTCACGCAGAGCTGCCCAGACGGCATGCGGGACTTCCGGGCCGAGCAGTGTGCAGAGTTCGACGGCACCGACTTCCAGGGCCGGCGCTACCGGTGGCTGCCCTACTACGCTGGTAAGCATGCCACCCTGCTCTGCTGGCTCCAGCCCTGCCTCCCAAGCAGCACAGCAAAGTTATAGCCCTTTAAAGATGCCTTGCCACTTGGACAAGGACCTGGTCCTTAGTGTGCCCGCGTTAACCCAGTAATGGGTGTGGTGTGAGCTCTTTCGGGCCTTTTTTCCTCCATATGCGTTTTCAAAATTGAAGCTTTGGTGTGCCTGTCTTCAGCCTAGCTTTGTTCAGTTCTGAAGCTTCCCCCCTGTTCCACAGAGATGTGGAGTGAGGGGCCGCAGGGAGGCGTGGTGCTGTTTGGGGCCATGACTGCCAAAGGCAGGAAAGAACTTGGTACCCATCTACCCGCATGTAATCTGGGGAAATGCTGGGTGGGGTTCAGGAAAAGAACACCACTGTGAATGAATCTGAATCATTTTGGAATAGCCAAAAGATGTCTTGGGAGCTAGGGTTTCACTCCATGGTAGAATGAGTTTCTAGAGTGTACAAGGGCCTAGCACAACCAAAACTTCAAGTGTGGTGGTGCATACCTGATACCTCAGTGCTTACATCAGGAGTTCTAAGCCAGCCTGGTCTGCTTGGTGATCCCTCACCTAAAAATAAAATAAACATAAAAAAATTAAGCCTCAGGAAAAGGGGCATTGTTAATCTTTATTTTTTAATCTGAAAAGATTATAGGGTTAGCTGTCTTATAGATAGGATGATGATCTTGTAAGCACTTTGGGGCTCTCTGAGGTCACTGAGACATACAGGGAGTTTAAGGCCATCCTGGTTTGGGATTTGGAAGGGGGAACAGTCTCCCTATGTAGTTCTGTCTGTCCTGGAACTCACTATACAGATCAAGCTGGCTTCCAACTCGGAGATTGCTTGCTGGGATTAAAGGTGTGCACCACTGTGCCCATCCCTTAAAGCTAGCGGGACACAGAGACCTCACCTCAAAGCAATGAAATTGCCAGGTGGTGGTCCACACCTTTAATCTCAGAGCTCAGGAGGCAGAGGTAGGTGGATCTCTGAGTTAGAGGCTAGCCTGGTCTACAGAGTGAGTTCCAGGACAGCCAGGGCTGTTACACAGAGAAACTCTATCTCGAAAAAAAGCAAAACAAAATAAAGCAATAATATAAAGAATGGAGCTTTGTAGAGGTTGCTGCTTGACTTGATCTCCAAGAAGCAAATAGGTTTGCAGAGAATATCCCTTCTCCCTGGGAGAGGGGTGGGATTCTGTGCTGTTTGGGGGTTGCTGTAAACCCCTCTCCTGGCAGGAGTGTACTTTTGGCTGCCGCCCACACCTCCCTGGGGGATTCTTATAAGGCTATATGCTAGGATCTTGGCTTCCCCCTCTTGCCCACCCAGCCCTCAACAGATATTTAGGTGTTAGTTACTTTGTGGTTGCTGTAGTAAAACACCCTGAGAGGTAGCTCATGAAAGGAGTTGTGACTGGGCTGTGACTCCAGAGGGCCAGCCCATAATGACTGGCAGCCGGAGTGGGAATCTGGCCGAGAACTCAAACCGGAAGTGGGCGAGGCACTAAGCTTTTGAAGCCTACCCCCAACAAGGCTTTTCCTGGAAGTCTCAAGACTCCCCTAAACAGCGCCACTAGCTAGGTGTTCGAATATGTGAGCCTATGGGAGACATTTTTTGTTCAAACCACACTTTTGGGTCAGGATGTCAGCCTTCTCCTCCTGCCTACCTAGCCCCAAACAAGTGTGAACTGAACTGCATTCCCAAGGGGGAGAACTTCTACTACAAGCACAGGGAGGCCGTGGTGGACGGGACACCCTGCGAACCTGGCAAGCGGGACATCTGTGTGGATGGCATCTGCCGAGTGAGTTATGCCCCTGCCCGGCCTCCAAACTGACTGGGGATTATTATGCCCGGTGTCTTCCAGCCCCAGCAGGACCGAGTGGCGGTCAGAAGCTTGGTGGCTTAAGCCACTGGCACCCAGAATGCAATGCAGTCATTACAGATGTTCCCTGACCACCTCAACTTTGCCCCTGGGGAACACTAACCTCATGAGAGAAACTCTAGATGGCTAAAGGCTGACCTCAGCTAAACCCAGCCAAATGAGAAGGGACAGCTACAGCTACGAAAGAAGCTAGACATTTCTCTCTCCATCTCTTGCTTCCTTCTCCTGAGTCAGCTTCAGGCTCCTGCAGCCTCTTCCCATGAACCTGCCACAAGATGCTAGAGGCTCCAAGCCTCTAGCATACCAGCATGTCAGCTACCAGGAGTCCCAGCTCCCTGACCTGCTATCCTGGGCTCACCTGAACCATTCTCTGAGGAAAGGAGGGAAACAACCCTCCGGGCATGCCCAAACCCACATTTATGGAGTTCCATCCAAACCGAGAGAGACATGACCTCCGGAGGAAGACTGGGAGTGATTAGCAGGAGTCGGGATAGGCCTGAGCTGTCCTATCTGGGACATTTGGAACTATGTCCATGTCTCTTCTCCTCATCTTGCCCTCATTTCCCTTTCCCTCCCTTAAGGCTGTTGGCTGCGATCACAAGTTAGACTCAACCAAGCAGGAGGACAAGTGTCTGCAGTGTGGGGGTGATGGCTCCACCTGCTACCCGGTCACAGGAACCTTTGACGCCAATGATCTCAGCAGAGGTGGGATCACACAGCGGGCTCTGAAGGGGTCTGTGGCTTGCCTTGGCTTGCCTTGGCTTGCCTGTCACCTTCTCTGACCAAGGCTTGAGGCCAAGCAATCCTCATGGCACTCAGTGGGTCTGACTCAGGTCATGTGACTGCAAGGCAGCAGCTGTACCCCTCACCTTGGCTGTACCTCTCCTTGGCTTGGACTCTTGCCCACCTGTGCAGTCTAATCTCACACTGCTGATACTAGATGCCCACTCTCAGCCCTCCCCACCTTGTCCTTGCCCCCATCCTGTCTCTGTTTCCCCCTAAGGTGTCTAGAGTCTCACCCACTCCCACCCCGCCATGACCTTTGTAAAGCTAGTTCCTCTGCTAAAAGTGCTTCCCCCAAGAAGTCCCACCAGGAACAAACCAGTACCCCTCACCTGAATCTTGTCCCAATCAGGATACAACCAAATCTTCATCATTCCTGCTGGGGCCACCAGTATTCGTATTGAGGAAGCTGCGGCTAGCAGAAATTTCCTGGGTGAGAGATGGTTTGGAACTGGGCAGGCTGGGGCTCAGAGGTGACTGGCTGTCCCACGTCCCCTGACAAGCTGGGTCTCCACAGCCGTGAAGGGCGTCCATGGAGAGTACTACCTCAACGGACACTGGACCATTGAGGCAGCCCAGGCTCTGCCAGTGGCCAGCACAGTCCTACAGTACGAAAGGGGCGTGGAGGGGGACCTGGCCCCTGAGCGGCTCCAGGCACGGGGCCCCACCTCAGAGCCCCTGATCATCGAGGTGAGGGAGCCACAGAGGGAGGTGACCCTGCACAGGTGGGCTGCTCTGGCTTCCACGGGCCAGGCAGGGGGACTTGAGCGAAGACTCTCTGCAGCTCCTCAGCCAGGAACCCAACCCCGGTGTGCACTATGAGTACTACCTGCCGTTGAGTGACCTCGGCCAAGGCTTCAGCTGGAGCCATGGCTCCTGGAGCGACTGCAGCGCTGAGTGCGGAGGAGGTGAACACGAGGGGCTGGGGGAGGGGGACAGTTAGATGATGCGGGCTGGCAAGTTACAGTCCTGTCCTCAAGGCAGCGCTGCTGGGGAGGGACACCTCCATATGTGGAAAAAGTTAGCCGTCCCCATGAAGGGTTGCAACCTTTGCCAGGATAGGAGGAGATCTCCTAGGAGGAACTGCCCACAGTGGCTCCTGACCAAGGTCTCGCACTCACACCTAAGGCTCTCTGAGCCTCCCTGTACTCCTCTGTAAGTTGGTTATGATGGTGGTACCTGCCACAGAAGGACACGTGGGACTTACCCAGGGTTAGCCATGGGTCTAGAGTCCATCTGGAGGGTGCTGGTCCCTGCAGCTCTGTGTGGCTCTGCCCCCAACAGGTCACCAGTCTCGCCTGGTGTTCTGTACCATTGACAACGAGGCCTACCCGGACCACATGTGCCAACACCAGCCTCGGCCAGCCCACCGGCGTTCCTGTAATCCTCACCCTTGCCCAAAGACCAAGCGGTGAGGCCTTGCCAGCCCCTTCCACCTATGGTGGAGCCCAAGAACCTGGGTGGGAGGGAGGGGAGCTCTTAAACTGTTTTAGGCATAGGGTGGAAGAGGTGACTGGGGGGAGGGGCTCTTCACATCAGGTGACAGCTGTCCCTGAGGGAGGCAGTGAAGGGGCCTGAGCATGAGGCCCAGTAGCGTTCTCTCCATTCCTGGGTCTCCTCACAGAATCAGAATGTGTAGGCTGGGAGCAGCAGGATTGGGGACAGTGCCAGAGGGTCCCTGTCTGAGGCAACAAGGGGCTCACACAGATGACTAGGGGTGGAGGCAGAAATTTGGCCAAAGGGCCAGTAGACTTTGGCAAACGCCTTTGTTCGTGCACGAAGGATCTCTTTCCTGCACCGGCCGGGAGCGTGGCGCCATTCTGGGGCCCAGCATGTGTGTAGGAACAGGTAATCCGTGGGTCAGGGGGTTCCTGGAGGGCTGGTGTTGGTACCCTCACTCTCCTGGCCTGGTGAGATGGTGGCGGGCTTGGCTTTGCATGGTGTGTTTGGGGCTTCCCTTTCCTTTGGCCCTTGTACCCCCAGCCAGGCAGGGCTTCTCCACATACAGGGATCAGGGCTGTTCTAGAGATGCCCCACACAGGACGGCAAGGGATGGAATCTGACTGGGGTGCCAGGACCCAGCGCGGAGGAGAAAAGGAAGAGCTGGGGCACAGATATGAAAGCTGAGGGGCAGCAGCCAGGCTGTCTGTTATAAAGACCCTTTAGGGGATGCCAAGGAGGGCCTGGCTGGTGGTTTCTCCACAGAGTTCTTGGGAGGGGTGCGGTGGACCCCCAGTGCACTTCACGCTGGGGAGCTGCGTGTTCCTGCGCCAGGCTTACCTGTTTCCATTTTCTGTCAGCTGGAAGGTAGGACCATGGACACCCTGCTCAGTTTCCTGTGGGGGTGGATTCCAGTCTCGCCCTGTCTACTGCATATCCTCAGATGGGGCTGGAGGCCAGGAAGCCGCTGAGGAGATCCAGTGTGCTGGTCTACCTGGGAAGCCCCCTGCCACACAGGCTTGTAACCTGCAGCGCTGTGCGGCCTGGAGCGTGGAGCCCTGGGGAGAGGTGAGGCCTTGCCGAGGACCAGGAGCTGTTGTCCTCTGTGTTGGAGGAAGCTTACTTAGGTCCTCAGAGGGGAAGGGACCTCACTGGTCATCTAGGGAGATGTAGCCAAAGCTGGGATGAGACGCAACTTCGAGACTCTGGTCCAGGGTTCTCCTGTCTTTACCATCCCAGGGCTGGATGGGAAACGGTTTGTCTTGACTGGAAGACAGAGCTGATGTATTTGGGGGTGAGGGAAGCATTGCCTCCTGCACCGAAACACAGGGCATACAAATGCAGGGCACAGAGGCTATGGAGTCAGCTCAGTGGTTAAGAACACTTCCTGCTCTTCTAGAAGGACCCGAGTTTGATTCCTGGCACCCTGTGTCAGATTTTTCACAACTGCTTCTAATTCCAGCTCCAGGGGATCTGACTCCCTCTCTGGCCTCACAGGCACCCCCACACAAGTGGCATGCACACAGGGAGACGCACGTATACACACATAAATCAAAGTAAAATGATACTTTCAGCCTGTGTAACTTCAGAGCAGTGGCTCAGCCTCTCTGGGCTTCTGAGTGAGAGAAAGGCAGCAGAGTGCCACTTGCCTTCTAAGCCAGGCTGGCATGGCTCCCCTGGGGGATATTCCTGCTGATAGCCTGTCCCTACAGTGTTCTGTTACCTGTGGAACTGGCATCAGGAAGAGGAGTGTCACCTGCCGGGACGCTGAGGAGTCTCTGGTCCATGCCACAGCATGCTCCTTGAAAGACCAGCCACCCCCCACTGAGCCCTGCGTGCAAGAGGCCTGTCCTGTACTCAGTGGCCAGGCCTGGCATGTGGGCGTGTGGAGTCTAGTAAGTGTGTACTTCTCCTGATGCCTGCTGTCCAGCCCTGATTCCTGGGGCCCTGGAAGGTTCCACACACATGCCTGTGCAGAGCACTGCCCCCCACTTCTTCAAGGGTGTCCCTGGCTTCAGGGTCTCTCTCTCTCTGCTCTCACCCTGGGCCCTCAGTGCTCGAAAAGCTGTGGTTTGGGAACTCGGAGGCGACGCGTGACCTGCGCCATTGGGCCGCCCAGTCACTGTAGGGACCTGCAGTCGTCTAAGCCCGCAGAAGTGGAACCCTGCAACAGACAGCCCTGCCATCTTCCTCAGGGTGAGGGCAAGGCAGGGAGGGCGCATCCCCTTCCCCATTGGCTGCTGGTTTAGTGCGCACCTCCTCTCTGGGGCTTTTCCCTAGCTGTTTTCCCACATCTCTGGCCACTTCTGCCTTTGCAGTTGCCAAATCCATCTACAGAACCCCATGAGCCTCAAAATTTACCCTGGTGTTGTTATATATGCCACCTTTACATTCGTTTTTATTGTCCTGCATGGTCCAATATGGCTTCTTATACTTGCTAGCTCTTAGCTTCCCAAGGCTTCCTATTCTCGATACTCTGCCCCGGTGTACCGAGTACTATTATCTGTACCCCTTTATCTAGTATCTATACTCAACTGTTTGCTGCATGGTTGAATGAAGAGAGAAGGCATGCCCTCCCCTCCACCCCTTCACTCCCTTTCCTCTGGGGAAGATGGCTTCTCAGGCATGGAGACAGAGAGGAGGGCTTGGTGTGTGGGTGTGAGAAAGTTGGGGAGGGGGGGCAGGTCGTAGCTGACATCGGGAGGGAGGGCAGGTAGCCTACTACTGAGAAAAGTAGGTTTGTCTTTGAAGTGCTGATTTGAAGGGCCTCTTTTTTTTTTTTCCATACATTGTTTTCTTTTATTTTTTCCATTCAAGAACATAATTAAAGATAAAAAAAAAATTTTTTTTTCCTTTCTTCCCCTTCTCCCGGTCCCCCCCCCC
>PVIU01020179.1:0-17623 GCA_004026605.1 Ondatra zibethicus
TGATCTCTTGAATTCCATTGAGCAGTAAAAGGAAAGCTTAATTCGTGAAGTAATGTTCTGTTTTGTGTAAAGTGGGAACTTAGTTTTTCCTTTAGAGAAGTTTCATTTAGTGCTACCAACCTGAGGCACAGCTTGGGCAGCAAGGAAGACGCTATGCTGTCTGGAATATTTTACTGTTCTAAAGGCCTTGGACCATGACACTTGCTTTGATTTGCATTTGGACAAGCCCTGTATGGTGGTGGCAATGAGCCTGCATTGCAGTTCCTCAGCAGGCGCCCCTCTCCCTTCTCTACTCTAGGCAAACATGCAGAAGACATATTTGGTGAGTTGTTTAATGAGGCTAACAACTTCTACATCAGAGCAAATTCTCTTCAAGACAGAATTGATCGCCTTGCTGTCAAAGTCACCCAGCTGGACTCCACAGTGGAGGAGGGTAGGTAATTGCATGAAAGCCGCGAACTGCACAAGATGTCGACACGACAGTAGCAATTAACAACTTCAGTGTGATCTCTGTGCTTCCCGTTGGCTAGCACACTGCCACTTATCTTGTCTCTTCCTAGAAGAATGGGAAGGGATGCCCATGACACTTGGTTAATTAGCGATTTTTTTCAAAAAAAGATTCACATCTCATCTACTTCATATGCCATACTCTTGTTTTAAAAAGTTGCAGATGTTACATTTGGATTCAATAATAATAATAAATAATCTTAGGACGGCCTCATTTTAACTGAGTTTTGAAGTTTTTATTTACAGATTAAAAAAATAAAATTTTAATAGCTACTTGGTCTGTTCGGGTAAGGAATTCATAGTATCTTTTAAAGAAGGTTTATTTTGCTGGGCAGTGGTGGTGCACGCCTTTAATCCCAGCACTTGAGAGACAGAGACAGGTGGAGCTCTGTGAGTTTGAGGTCAGCCTGGTCTTCATTGCGAGTTCCAGGACAGGCTACAGAGAAACCCTGTCTCGAAAACAAAACAGCAACAACAAAAAGATTTATTTTATTTTTTTTAATTACGTGTCTCTCTGTATATGTGTGGGTAAGTGTAGATATCCATGGAGCCCAGAAGAAGGCATCAAAAGCCCCAGAACTGGAGTTCCAGGCAGTTGTGAGCCACCCAATGTAGGCGCTAGGAACTAAAATAAGGTCCCCCGCAAAAGCACTGAGTGCTCTTGTCTGCTGTGCTGGCTCTTTGGCCTCAATGTTATCTCTTTATCATCCACTTTGTAGATATGCATCACCGTTGGGTTTAGATTGTCTTTCTTACTGGGTTTGTTTTTTGGCTTGTAGAATTGAAAGTTCATGATAAACTCTTCACTGGAAAAGATGACTGGGTTAAATGATAGAAGTTTCAGGGAATGTGTCGTATCTTTGAACTCCTTTTCCTGGCACAGTTTTACTATATAGTTTGCATTGGCATGAATATTAACATTGTAGAGACCTTTTCCTAAAAGCTAAGGAATCTGGGTCCCTTCTCTAGGCTGTCACTTTATTGGTGTTGTCACACAAGGTATATGAGTCATAGTTTTGATGACCTAGTGGGAGGGCATGAGGGACCAGCTTGGGCACCTAAAAGAGTTGCTGAAGTCAGATGAATTAAATACAATGTAAAAGTTGTGAAAGAAATGCAAGAAGGCTCCCGCACCCAATCAGCTGAGGGCTTACTTAGCTTAACTTGTTTCCCAGATCGAAGTGCTGTTGTGTGGGTCAGAGGTGGAAAACCTTCAGGGTCTCTGTTCCCCATCAATGTGAGAGTAGGTTGCTCCCATCTGTGTATTGTTCTGTGCAGGTATCGTGCTGATCCTGGTCCTGTTTCTCCTAAGACACCCAGATCTGTGCACGTTGCTGTACTCATCGGGTTGCTGCGTGGTGTCTGAGAAGTGCTACTTAAACAACAGCGGCAAAAAGATTCCCTGGCCTAGGGAAATACTTCTGTTGTTACAAAAGAAAACAAAGCTGTAATTTCATGTCCTAGAGAAATCTTATTCTTTAGAGGGAGGAAAGGGTGTTCTGTTTATGGAAGGTTTTAAAGGAGCAACAAAAACTGTCATTTCAGGAGCTAGAGCAATGACTCATTGGTTAAGAGTGTTCTGTGCTCTTGTAGAGGACCAGGGTCTCAGCAAACCACAACTGCCTATGACTCAAGTTCAGGGGGAATCCAGTGCCCTCTTCTGGCCTCTGCTGGTACTGCACACATCCCTCAGGCACCTGTAAAATAAAGTGTTTCCAAAAAGCCAATATTGGGCCATTCTGGGAGGTGTTTCTGATTCTGAGTCAAATAATGATGCTTATTTCTAAACAGAAAATACTCTTACGTAACTCAGCCTGGGGGACTTTTCTCTCCATAGTCTCACTACAGGATATCAACATGAAGAAAGCGTTCAAAAGCTCTACCATCCAGGACCAGCAGGTGGTCTCCAAGAACAGCATTCCCAACCCTATTGCTGACATTTACAACCAGAGTGACAAGCCTCCGCCCCTGAACATTCTCACACCATACAGGTATGGCTCCCGCCCAGCTTCCCCACAGCCTTTACAGTGGAGGCGGATGGATGCTTCAACAGAGGCAAAAATGTGCCGATGTGCTGGGTGGGACCACTTTTGGGGGGCTTGTTTGGGTTGAAAAGAACATTTTGAGAACAGTTAACTGCTGCATCCCTACCCAGTGAAGTGAGCCATGGCTCCAGAATTGTTGTTTTCTGGCGCTCACACTCAGACGTGGAGCTCTTCAGCAGAAGTGGCACTTTGCGCTGCACACCAGGTGTGCTTATGCCAGTTCCTATGTTCCAAGTTAGCTGGAGAGAAATGGCACGGTTCATTTATAACATGGTGAAATCCTCGTCCCAGCCCTTCAGCACCACACAGACATCTGCTGTTCTGTCGTTGCTGTGGCGGTTGGGCATATCAGGGACAGACTCCAAGAGAAAGAGTAGGAAAGTAACAGTGCAGCATTCATAGGAAGAGGCCGCCTGCACACACTCTGAGCGAGCGAGCACTGAGTGTCGCTCCCATCACCGTGGTGTTTTCTTCTCATGCATCCTGTCATCACCTTTGGACCTTTCTTTCTCATTCTTACTGTCTCCTTGTCCTCCATGGTGGGCCTTGTCCCTCTGCCCATCTTCCCTCCTCTCTGTGGCTCTCACTTCACCAGCACCCGCGGGGCACAGAGGTGGGAGCCAATCGTGTTCACTTCCCAGAGTCAGGGCTGCAACTGAGTGACTGCGATGGCCATGGAGAAGCCTGCGTGTTCTTTGTCTGTGGTTGCCATCCTGACATTCCTACTACAGGGCCTTTTGGTCCTCCTCAAAAGGGCCCAGGCTCTTGGTCTGGTTTGGAGTAGCCTCGATAGGAAAATTGGGAGTGTTACCTTTTCTTTCTGCAGGACAGAGAGATTCTTTCAGACAAATGGGCACATACCCTGGAAATGGGAGTGGGAGCTGGGCAGTGTCCTGTAGCGTGAATAATAAAATCCCAGAGACAGATATTGGGGTTCAGCCTGAGGATCAGAAAAGCAAAGCAGCTAAGCCACTAGAGAGCTCTTACCTCCTTGAAATCTTCAGACTGAAAGAGAGCCAGTTACTGTCTCATCCCACCTTATATTCCTCTCTAGTGCTGGGATTAAAAGGCATGCACCACCACCACCCGGCCTCTAGGGTTAACTAGTATAGCTGTTGGGATTAAAGGTGTGAACTACCACTGCCTGGCCTGTATGACTGACTAGTGTGGCTGTTTTGCATTTTGTTCTTCATGCAAGCTTTATTTATTAAAATACAAGTGAAATATCACTACAGTATCCCTCAGCTTCAGTGGGACAGTGTGCTTTCCTAGAATTTAGAACACACACACTTAAACTAAGATGTGTTTGAACAGAAATCTCTCTCCTGCCTACCCCTTTTTCCCACTTATTTCTCTCTCTCTCTTTGTTCCTTTATTTGGACATAGAATTTCTCCTGTCTCTGTATATTTAACTGACTTTGCATCTCCTCTGTTCATATATAACTTAGTGGGATACTGATATAAAGAGTAAATATACTGCTTTAATTTTGTTTTGTTGTTGTTTTTGTTTGGTTTGATTTCGTTTTTTTAAGACAGGATTTCTCTTTGTAGACCCTGGCTGTCCTAGAACTATCTCTGTAGATCAGGCTGGCCTTGAATTTACAGAGATCCACGCGTGGCTGCCTCCTGAATGCTGGGATTAAGTACATGCACCACCACCATCTTGCCCTTCTGATTTAATTTTGAAGAAAGTGTCCACATTACATCATGACTATTCCAAACATTGCTGAAATAGTTTATTAATTCTCACATTTTTATTCTGAGGGCGTTAAAAGATTTGGTTTTTATTTTTGATTATATATTTGTCATTGTGTATGGACCCAATAGTACACTGTCATCAGAGACTGGAAGAGGGAGGTGGAGTTAAGGCAGCTGTGGGCCACCTGACATGATGCTGAGACCTGAGCTCAGGTCCTCTGGAACAGAAGTTGGAGCTTGTGACTGCTGAACCATCTCTTTAGCCCCTTGAGCAGTGCTGTTGATTTCTATTATAACCTTAATTCATAGTGGCTACATTATTACTGGTTAAATAAGGGAGTAATTTCCATATGACTTGAAATATTATTTGGACTATAGTAATCGTAGCAGCGCTTGAAACTGACATAGCCACAGGGGATGAAGTTTCTTGAAAATACATTGTGTTTCGGTCGCATCCATATACCACAAACATTTTGCCTTCTTTACCAAATGGTGCCGAGTAAACCTGAATTGACAAAAGGGGACAGAACACTTACTAGTTTCTATCATAACTGTATTGAAGTTCCCAGTTATAGTTAGTGTACACCAAGCATCCAGCTGCCTCTATATGTAGCTTACTGTTGGAGTAAACCGCAATTCATGAGCTATTGAAACTGGCTGTTTGTGAGTTGGGGGAAATTTTCACAGAGGACTTGCACCTAGTAAGCTCTCAGTTTCGAAGATTGTCGAGTTAATTGCTTTTGTGCCTGTTTCCATGTTTTTCCAAATAGGGAGTTTAGCATATAATACATAAGGTGGTTAGGGTGCCGGATGCCTCATGTAGGTGTTAGGATTCAAAGCGTTAAATTTAATGTCGCCGTCCCTATGAAGGCCGCTAATGATCTTTCTTGCCCTGACTTTGAATGCGTTGGTCCATAGGGATGACAAGAAGGATGGGCTGAAGTTCTACACGGATCCCTCTTACTTCTTTGACCTCTGGAAAGAAAAGATGCTGCAGGACACAGAAGACAAGAGGAAGGAGAAGCGACGTCAGAAGGTGCGTGCCTTGGTGGATGCACTCATCAGTGTGCACACGGGTCCTTTGCTCAGATAGTTGAGGTATGACATCTAGGCTCAGGTTTGCTTAGGGGGCCTCCTTTTCACATGACAGTCCTGACACTTTAGCACAGCAAGGCTATTTTCAAATAATTATGGCAGGATTTGTTCTACAGCACTTGTATGCTCTACCAAAAGAAGTGAAGAACTCTTCAGTTTGGTTTCTCACCGTGTTTTGTCACTCCTGTCCCTTTGCTCCCTCAGAGCTTCATAGAACAGTCATTGCTCCTGTCAGGCATTGGGGAGTTTGTCTTACTCATATTCATGTTGTTGGGGGGCCACCCTCACTGTGACCGAGGACCTGGTGTGGCATTCGCGAGAGATTGGGAAGCTTGAATGAGCTGTGCTTTCAGAGATATTTCCTAAAAATGAGCCTCCCCTTGAGGAGCCGTGAGGTGGACGACAAGAGGACTGCAAGCCGGCACGATCAGAAACGGTAGCCCTGCATACCATCTTGGAAGGACAAGGTGACTTGTTCAGGTTCAGGGACTTCCACTTTGAAGCTTGCCCCCTTTGGACTGAGAGTTTAGATTTTTTTATGTAAACTGTGTTCAGGAATCAACACCCTAGGCCAACATGGGGAGGCAGAAGCAGGCGGATTTCTGTAACTTCAAGACCAGCCTGGTCTATGTAACAGATTCTGGGCCAGCCAAGGCTGCATATTGAGACCTTGTCTCAAAAAGAAAAGCAACAAACACAAACCAGAAAAACAAGAACAAACAACAATAATACAATATTGCTGGGTGGTGGTGGCGGGCGCACCATTAATCCCAGCACTTGGGAGGCAAATGCAGGTGGATCTCTGTGAGTTCCAGGCCAGCCTGGTCTACAACAGCTAGTTCCAGGACAGGCCCCAAAGCTACAGAGAAACCCTGTCTCAAACAAACAAACAAACAAAAAAATTCTATTTCCAAAAAACTATGTCCTAGTTCCAGGACAGCCAGGGATACACAGAGAAACTCTGTCTCGAAAAATTAACAAAAACAAAACAAACAAAAAAATAGAATACCAAAACAACCACCCGGCTTGCTTGACAAATACTGGATCACATTGGAAGAAATACTTAGCATTCTGTGGGGAAGTCTTGAGGTTTGAAGCATTTAGATGTATTGACCTAATTGGAGTGAGAGTTGAAGATAAATAAAAACTTGAGGTTTGGAAATAGAATTTTTTTGTTTGTTTGTTTGTTTGAGACAGGGTTTCTCTGTATCTTTGGTGCCTGTCCTGGAACTAGCTTGTAGACCAGGCTGGCCTCGAACTCACAGAGATCCACCTGTCTCTGCCTCCCAAGTGCTGGGATTAAAGGCGTGCACCAACCACTGCCTGGATGCAAATAGAATTCAAGAACAGGCCAGGTATAGCTCAGCAGCTAAGCACCTGATCATATGCACGGGTCTTGGCTTCACTTCACAGAGAAGACAAAAGACAAAGAGCGGGTAGAGAGGAGGAGGGTGCCCCAATTCTGGGACAGGGTTTGTAAGATGGTGTTTGATTACACTCTCTTCTTACACTCATGGTGTGCACAGATATAACTGGGGAATCTGGGAAGAACTGCTGAGTTTTACAAAGAATTCAGGCAAAGCAGTCATGGAAGAAGAAATGTAGTGAAGGGTATTTTTCTCCAATGCACCACCCCTTTCAGTGCAAAACCCAGGACTTTCAGGAGGGCCTTCCAGGGACACTTCCTGCCCTCCTGAAAGGCCTTCCCTTCTTAGGCTCCTTGTCAGGAGAGGGTTTCCTTTCTGAAAATTTTATTTGTTTGTTTGTTTAATGTGGATAGATGCTTTGCCTGTATGAATATCATGTGTCATTTGAGTGGTTGGTGCCTGCAGAGGCCAGAAGAAGGTGTCAGATCCCCTGAAACTGGAATTACAAATGGTCGTGAGCCATATATGGGTGCTGGGAATGGGATCCAGGACCGCTGGAGGAGCAGCAAGTGTTCTTAACCCCTGAGCCATCTCTCCAGTCCTGAGTATTTACTTTCCTGGTCTGTTGAAAGAAAATTCTTTTTGTTGTTGCTGTCATATAGTCATTGTTACTAATACTGGTTTCATAAGGATATTAAAATCTAGGATACATAAATGAAGGAATACATGTGATATTTGTCCTTTGGAGTCAGACTTAATTCACTTAATATCAGAATTTCCAGCTGATGCATTTTCCCTCATTCTCTGTAGCTGAATTCAGTTCGTTGTGCCTGTATCCGACATTGTCTTTATCCATGATTCTGCTGACAGTCAAAAGTTAACTGTTGTGAGCAATAATGCAGTAAAGCTTGGAGAAGAACCATCTCTTTGATAAGTTGACTTAGAGTCCTTTGGGCAAATCCCCGCAATGGGAGAGCTGGTCTAGTCTGGGTTTCAGCGAACTCTATCCTGCTTCCCTAGATGCGGGATTCATTACATCCATGCCGAGAAAGTCTTTATGGCTCCCCCCTCTCTCTGACCTCTCAGGCAGTGCTTTTCTCAATGAGTGCTGTTCTGGCTGAGTCCAGACAGACTCTGGGTGTAGCTGTTATCTGGGTTTCCTAAGAAGGTTCTTGCAGGGCCCCTTCCTGTGGTCTGTGAATTTGCATATCGTCGAGGGCCAGTGGTGTAGATCAGTTTTTCATATGTTACCTGGGGTCTTACTCCTTGATATGCATATGTTAAATCATTCCCACACCTCCACAGTGAGATCAGTTTGATCATGGTGAGTGATTGTTTGATGTGTTCTTGAGCTCCATTTGCAAGCATTTTACTGAAAATGTTTGAGTCTCTGATAAGGGAATCTTTATTCCACTTTTGTATCTGGGTGATACTGGTTCTGTACAGAACATTTGGTGGCATTTCTCCCTTTCTAGTTTAGAAAACAGCACGAGAAACATCCCTGTTTGCCTCATAGAAGCCAGCAGCTACTCCAGCAGGCACCTGGGGTTTTTGAGAGATTTTTTTTCTTTTTTTATTTCTGCTTTCAGTGCTGCTTTTTCTAGAGTTTTAGAAAGTCATCCATTTCTTTCATGGTTACCAGCTTACTTAAAGCAGGTCTTCAGTTATGGCCCAGTGAGATTCTGAATTTTGTGTTGTCTGTTCCTGTATTTCCTTTTTCATCTCTAATTCTATTAATTTGTGTCCTGTTTGGATTCTTTCCATTGGTTTGACTAAGCGTCAATCTTACTTATCTTTTCAAATAACCAACCCTTTTGTTGATTTTTTTTAAAAAATTATTTATTTCTTCCCTGATGTCTGTTATCTTGTGTGTGTTTTCTGTTTTTACTTTGTTTCAGAATGTATAAATGTATAATATGCATGTCTAATATAAAGTTGTGTATAAGATATATCACATTTTAAAATATAGATACATTTATATTTTACCACATTCAATAAAGACACTTGTTTATGCCAGCTTTCAGACTTCCCCTCCCAGAGCACAAGCTCTATGAGGGTGGAAACTCTGTGTGTGTGTGTGTGTGTGTGTGTGTGTGTGTGTGCCATTTGTGTCGACTGTGCCTGAGCGCTGAGCATGGCCCCTGGGACGCGCTCCTCCTTAGGCCACGGTGTGTGGCTCTGGCCATTCAGCCAGCATTGACTGAGCGTATGCTTCCCGTAAAGTTAAAGCAGTGTGCTGAGGTTCATGGGGGGATACAACCTTGGTTAAGAAAGATCACAGATGCCCGTGTAAGAGAAAAGATAGATGTGAGATGTGTAGGTACACAAAGAGGGTCTCACCTTGCAGGAGGGGCTTGTATGGGACCCCAGTGAACACTGAATGTGCCTTAGCTGACAAACAGGTCTGGTATAAGACTGACTTTGTGTATGAACAGGTAAGTTTTATTTGTGTGTGTGTGTGTGTGTGTGTATGTGCGCGTATGTGTGTGTGTGTGTCATGTACACACTCATGTAGGGCATTCAAAGTGTGTCAATGAAGGAAATGATTTTTATGAATAGTTTTACCAGATACTTCATATGGGCAATGCAGATCTAGGTGTGGGAGTGTTAAACAGGCCATAACCGTAGCAAGCAAGAGTCCTGTCCTAAAGGCGAAGGTAAGCACTGGAGTGGGAGGGGAGCCTTTTGTTTCTCTAGAGACCCACTTTACTTCTGATGGACCTGGTGGGCCCGAGGCATTTGCAGTCGGGTAGAACAGAATGAAGATGCCTCTTGTGTGTGCACCAGGCTTGTTTTCTGTGCATTTAACTGCATCTAACCTGCTGTTTTCCTTTCCCTTCTGTCTTGGCATGCTTGCTTTCTTTTCCTGGACATCAGGAGCAAAAACGTGTAGATGGCACCACCCGTGAGGTGAAAAAGGTTAGAAAAGCCAGAAACAGGCGCCAGGAGTGGAATATGATGGCGTATGACAAAGAGCTTAGGCCCGACAACAGGTTGTCTCAAAGTGTGCACCACGGAGCATCCTCCGAGGGATCTCTGTCCCCAGATACTAGGTGTGTGCATGTTATGGACCCCTCTCCCCATGTTTGAGCCCCTGTATTTTGGGTTTCTGTGTGCCCCATTTTGTCCTTGAAAATGACATCTATTTTGCTTTCAAAATAATGCCTTAAGGCAGTGCTGTTTCAGGTTGGGTGACTTTGCATGCTTTTTCAACTTTCTTAAGTTTGTTCTGGGGTTAATCGGGAAAGTGGAGTTTAAATGTGGATTCTGAACTTGGGTGACTGCCAATAACTTGAATTTTGCTTAGGTGTCCCTTACTACTTTAATGGAGAATGTTGAATTTCCATTGTTCTTTGTCTTCTAACTGTCTATGATCATGGGGTGCTAATAGGGACACCGGGAGGCCGTCATTGGAAGAAGACTCAGACAGCAGAGGGCTCGATGTCTCACTCCAGATGACTCATCTTACACGTCTCATTTCAGGAGGATGTTCTGCCGAGCTTTCTTTTAAGAGGTGGCAGCTCCTAAGTAAGAATATTTCTTGCAGGTGCAAACGGTGGAGTCATAAGGTCACATTTGTCACTGAGACCCACGGGCAACTGACCAGCCGGCCTTAACTTTGGTTTAATGTCTTGCTTCTGTCTTATTGAATCATTGTGATCCATTTGTGTGGATTTTAGCATTTACAAGTTAGACTTCAAGCTGGGTGCACGCCTCAGTTGGAAGAGTGATTGCCTGGCAGGTGTGAAGAAGCCTGGGTGTGAAACCTGGGTGTGAAGCCTGGCGAGGTGGCACATGCCTCTAATCCTAGTGCTCAGAGGTGGAGGCAGGATGGTCAGGAAATCAGGGTCATCCTAAGCTACATACCTGAGGCTCTATCTTTAAAGTAACAACAACAATAGCAACAACAAACAAACCACCAAGTGTTTATCAAGAAAAGTCAAAAATAGCAAGAAATCAAGTACATACTTTATGCTTGATCTCTTCCCTTTTGGCTCTTTCTTCTTTTCACCATTAAAACCTCAGCGTTTAGAGCAGTCTCTACCTACCCAAGGACTACGTGGGTGTTTGCTAGGAGACACGTTTAGGAGTTTAGGGCATTTGATACTGCTTCCTGCCCCTGCCTATGAGTTCTGAAAAGGCACACCCCAGGTATTTTTTCTGTACACCTTCTACCTTAAGTATTCAGAGAAATCTGGGAGCTTTGGGTTTTAGCCTCACAATTGAACTTTAGTATCAGTTTATTGATATTACAGTCTGCTCCTAAGGTGAAGGATATAGGGACCCAAGAGTCCTCACTGGCATCAAATGTTGTTTGATGTTCTGACAAATAGCTTAGTTGGGATTTTAATTTTGTCACGCAAAGCACATACCCATTTTCACTCCATCTGCGCTCTAATTTAAACTTGTGCAGACGGAAAGCCTGTGGAGTTTTTTAGCTCCTCAGTTGAGGCCTTTTCATCCTATCACCTGAGATGAGATTATTCCATGCCTGACAGGATGCTGATGGCCATTGGAATTATTTTATACTTTGCTTGTATGCTCACATGGTCTAGATAAGGTTTCATTTCTCTTAGTTTACAAAAACAGAGCTAGGTGGATCATTTTGTCAGAACTTGCTTTTGTCTCATAGTCTTTCCCAAGACTTTCTTTTGGCATACATAACTTACCAGCAAAGAGATCACAGTTCATCATTGGGCTTAGATGAACACCTTGCATTAATTTGGAAAGTTTGGCTTATTTTATTAGATCTGCAGCCTTTTCTCTTTTTAAGAACATGGTGATTTTCTTTTTAGTTTTTTGTATGTATGTGTACGTGACATTGTGTGTGTGTGTGTGTGTGTGTGTGTGTGTGTACAGTTCCTGCAGAGGCCAGGATGAGGGCGACAGATCCCTTAGAACTAGAGTTACAGAAAGACATTAAAATTAAATATCTGTTCTGACGTTATCCAGAGAAGCCCATTTGCTGTGTCTGTCTTTAGTCTTTTCCTGCACCTGTGTGTGGGTTATAATCTTTACAAAATTGGGATCATGCTGCACATTTTTCATTGACTTCTCTTATTGTTATTTTGCTTTGTTTTGCTTTGTTTTGTTTGTTTATTTGTCTGTTTGACCCAGGGTCTCACTGTATAGCCCTGGGAGCCCTGGAACTGGCTTTGTAGACCTTAAACACACAGAGACCCATCTGCCTCAGCCTCCCAAGTACTGGGATTAAAGGCATGCACCACCATACCTAGCTCTTTGACTTCTTAAAAATATCTTATTTTTAAATATCATTTGGTAAAAGCATGATTTTTAGTGGTATATTAAAGATACCAAGGAAAGTTTAATCTCAAGTTTCATGGCGTGTGCACAAGATAGTTGTATATACTGTGTTTTAGCTCGGCCCAGGTGAGCTAATAAACTCCAGTTCTGCCTTCTTCCTTACAGATTGCTAGGCATGGCTGTCTCCAACTGTAAGTTTTGGATAAACAGTTGATGGAATGTTCTCTGTAGTCAGAAATTAATGCATAGTCAAATCCAGCCTGCCTTAGTTTCTACCATCCAGTTCTGGGCCATGCTTTAGAGTTGTGGCTCTGCCCACCTGCATCTCTACAAACCCTGGGGATTGATGGGATTCTCCCAATAGGTGAACAGTGTTCTTCCTGCCTCTTTATCTTAACCCACCCATTCTCTCTGCTGCAACACATGGAGGCTGACCTTTGCAGAGCCCCAGGACCTCAGCACCATGTTGGTAGTGTGCCTCATGGCACTCAGTCAGCATCCTCTGAGCCTTCTGCCCCCACAGTCTGCTGGCAAACTCCTGGTTCCTGGTCCTTCACTCTTCACCTGGTCAGTCCCCTTTACTTCTCCTGTTTTCACCCTTCAGAGCCCTGTCCTGTAGAAATCTTTTATTTTCCTTTTCCCATCAATTGTGTATCACCTCTGTCTCTGTCTGGTCACCCCCTTTGTCTTGGCTCCTTTTTGCTATTTCTCAAATCTGTTTTCCAAGAATGGAGTTCTTATTTGTACCACAGAACATGCTGTATCCTGTCCTGTGTCTCACTGGAGGCATTCCATGCTGTCCTGGGTGACCGTTTCTTTAGAGAGTGACATAGCAGTCATCTAGTTACTTTACAGAGTATGGGTATCATCAGTGACACTGTAGTTTTAGATCTGTTTATGCTTTTGAATTCACTGAACCTGAGTACAGGACAGACAGCCTCTACCTCTAAAATACTGTAACTCAGTTGTTAGCAGTCGGAAGAGTGGGCCAGACATCACCATGTGCACATCACAATCTAGACCACAGCTCACAAACAGAGGAGAGAAATCAGCTGTTAATTCTTATGCTATAGTTAGGGGACAGCGGGAAGGAGTAGAATCTTCTGACTTGGTCTGTGCTCCGGTTGGGGAAAGCTACCCACAAAGCCCGAAAGGCAGACATGAGCTTTTTTCTTTGTTCGTGCTCCCTCTACATCCCCAGTGTATGTTTACCTGTTTCCCTTCAGAGAGAGAAACACAAGCTGAATCCTAACAGGAACCAACAAGTATATGTGAGAAAAGTCAGAACAAGAAGAGAAGAGTGGGAGAGGAGGAAAATGGGCATTGAATTCATGAGTGACGCAAAGAGACTGGATCAGGCAGGGAGCGTGAAGGAAGACAGGAGGCCCAGAGGGTTTGTCATTTTGCTTTCTTGGATCCCCAGCCCAAGGTCAAGCCCTGCTTCAGCATCATGAGAGGATGTGCAGCCCCTGCTGACTGTCCCGTAACTCAGGCGAGAACGTGTGCCTCCTACTAACATGCTTGTGGCTGCTACGTATGCCGGTTCTTACCCTCCTCCCATGGAGGCTCTGCAGGATGCCCATCGTCAGCCTCTTTCCAAGCTGCTCACTAACTCACTCAAGGTCTCCTTTCCTTTCAGAGCTCTGTTGTGACAGTGTGCTTACAGCCCAGGAAAACCGTCACTGTTGCTTTTCTTTCTTTGGGTAAAAAAAATTCCTGTCATTTAAGACAAGTGCGGCTCACTGCTGCATGGTGGACCTCCACTTTCTCTTCTTGCTGTTAACATGTATCCAGTTCGCCTGCCGTCTAATTATATGCTGTCATATTTTATTGTCTCTGAAGTTCTCTGTCCGTCTGAGATATTGTTTATAAATGAAATGGGGTTTGACATATAGCATTGTCTTCATAAAGAAATACATGGAATGCTGTGACAACAAGGCTCTGCCGGTCCCTGCTTACTGGTCTGATATATCAAAGCATCAACTCTGAATCCATGTAACACTGGGGCTTGCTGCTAAAGTAATTGTGTTGTGCTTGGACGCTCTCATGGGACTGATATAGCTGTCCAGTTAAAGGAATAACTTTAACTGTTAAAAGAAATAACTGTCCCATCCTTGTGTACTGACAATGTTGTTATTCATAGATGTGTACCTACCTCTTAGGGGACATTTTTAAAACTCCAATTTCTCTCATCCCCTTTCCTCTGAAATCAGGTCTCACACATCCGACGTCACCGATTACTCTTATCCTGCTACTCCCAGCCACTCTTTGCAACCACAGCCGGTGACACCGTCCTGCCCAGCTGGTGACGTACCGCTGCATGGAGCCACAAACCAAGGCGCTGAGCACGAGTACCGACCCTCGTCTGCCTCAGCAAGGCACATGGCTCTAAACAGACCCCAGCAGCCTCCGCCCCCACCTCCTCCCCAGGCCCCAGAGGGGCCCCAGGCTTCTACTTCAGTGGCTCCAGCCGACTACGGGTAAATTGCTGCTCATGTTCGTTGTTGCTCTTGTTGTCTACCAAGACACAAATTTATCACATAGAATATAGTCAAGAATGACTGGGCATAGTGTCCGTGTTGACAGAATCTGGGCCAAATAAAATAGAACCCTGCCACTGACCATTTTTTATCACATAGAATATAGTCAAGAATGACTGGGCATAGTGTCCGTGTTGACAGAATCTGGGTCAAATAAAATAGAACCCTGCCACTGACCATTTCCTTTCATAGCCACATCTCAGGTGGACAGTGTGTTTGTGTGTGTCCCCTGTTCATATACTGACTCTAGGCATCAATAAAGGCTTATTTGTGAGCCTGCCCACACCTCGAGTTTCTCAGGGAGTGCTGGTCATAGACAGTGAAAACATGGACTGCCACTCCCCGCCAGTCATCCTGTAACCCCCTTTCTCAGCCTCCAGGCTCCTGGGGTTCTGGCCTACTCTTATCTTCTGCTCTGTGGGTTGAATGCCTCCACTGTGTACAGACCCTTCCTGATCATGTGTGAATTCATTTGAGCCCCTCCCCTTTATTTTTTTATTTAGCTCTTTCAGAATTACTCTTTGAAATGATCCCTAGTTTCTGTGCCCAGGAAAGTTGAATATATCAATGTGTCTTCACCCGAGTGCTGGCCTTGCTTTCCAATTGTACCCACAGCCTGAAAAAGGAGACCACAGGGTCCAGGTGTCTCCTATCCTTAGGCCTTGGCTAAGCTGGGATTACTAGAATGTGTTTTAAGGCTGCTACATCAGGCTCATGGAAAGTCTGTGATTTTGAACACCATTGCCCTGTCTCTTGGGGTGTTTGACACGCTGCTGGGCACTTTAACCTGGGAGATTCTCATTGGACAGGGGCAGAGGAGACAGCGTCCTCCCAACCCCCTGTCTCCTTGGCCTCAGAAGCCTCCTGAGATAAGGTTAGGAGCTACACAGCATCTTTGAGATACCCAGGATGGAAAGGGTACTAGTCTTCTACTGCCATGTATGTCCCTAGCCATCCACAAGAATTCACCATGCTTTTCCATGGTTGTTTTAGGTGCATTTCAGTGGGTTTTCATTGTCATGATGAATAATGTAGAACTGGGAGAAACTGACTCTCAGAGCGGACACATGAACCCCACAGTGACTACCCAGCTGGCAGCAGCGTGCACTGTCTCTGGAAGGATCCCCTTGATAAGCCCTATTAGAAACAGGAAGATGTGACCCTCCCTGCTCACTTGGGGTGACTGTATTTTATTGCTCCTTAGGGTGCTTCCAGCACAGATAATTGAATACTACAACCCCTCAGGACCACCTCCACCTCCCCCTCCACCCATGATTCCTTCAGCACAAACTGCCTTCGTCAGCCCTCTGCAGATCCCCGCACAGCCTCCATTCCCCGCCTCAGCTGGTTCCACGTACCCCGCTCCTTCTCACCAGCCCTGCACTGGGCTCCTGGCCACAGCACCGCCTCCTCCAGGTCCCCCACCTCCTCCACCTGGCCCTCCCGGCCCCTCTTCTCTTTCATCCTCCCCACTGCATGGTCCCCCTGTTGCTGAGGTAAAGCGCCCAGAACCTACACAGCCACCCATAAGTGATGCAAGAAGTGACCTCCTGGCTGCCATCCGGATGGGTAAGTGCACCCCATGTCACAGCCTCCCTTTTGGAAGAGACTGCTTTGGGGTTTAGTTGGCTACAGTACCCTCAAAAGATAACTGTACATTCTGTCATTTGTTACTTTCTTAATAAGTTGGAATTCTTTTACAGGTAACATGAAAACACATTATAATAAAAGTTAAAAGTTCAGGAAAGGTGTATTTGACAAGAAACCAGAAATTAAACATCAAATGATAGATTAAGTAATAGGACCTTTCTCCACTTTGTACCCCAAGAATAAAATGGAAGAAAGTGAGCCGCCAGCAATGGGTTCATTTTAAACAAATCTAAGTTTACTCTGGGCTCATCAGAGAAGCTCGATGTGCTAAGCCAGTAGCTCTGGTGTTTATTCAGCAGCATACAGATTGTGCCAGGCAAAAGTCCTGCTCTCACCCCCAGTCCCCAACACAGGGGTGGTGTCATGTTCATCGTGTATACTCAGTAGAGGGAGCCCAGCCCCTTGACTGTTTGACTGCCCCAAGGCCTTTCAGGAAGACCTGTGTGTCGAGCCATTCATCCTTAACCAGTCAAAGCCCAGGGTGGCCAAGAAAGTAACAGACTGTGGAATATGCAGAGAGCTGCCCGAGCCTTGGCAGCTGTATGGCCTCCTGGCTGCAGTTTGTTTGTCTCAGCTGAAAACAAGTGAGAGCAGCCCTGCAACCCTAGGGCTCCACCGGTATAATACCCTCGACAAGCTGAGATGCAGCTGCCTCCGCCAGAGCTCACTGAATTAGGCCAATGTGTGTGTATGTGTGTGCGCGCACGTGCTTACGCGCGCGCGCGCGTGCACACACACACACACACACACTCACAAATGCCGCTAAAAAAAATCCCTCCAAGTAGTTTGAACATCATTGATAGACCAGTTTTTTTTTTACTTTATTTTATTTTTTTCCCCCATGATATTTATTGAGGTCTACATTTTTCTCTGCTCCCCTCTCTGCCACTCCCCTCCCTCCCTCAACCCTTCCCCAAGGTCCCCATGCTCCCAGTTTATTCAGGAGATCTTGTCTTTTTATACTTTCTACTTCCCACGTAGATTAGATCTATGTAGGTCTCTCATAGTGTCTGTATTGTTGTCTAAATTCTCTGGGATTGTGGTTTGTAAGATGGTTTTCTTTGCCTTATGTTTAAAAACCACTTATGAGTGAGTACATGTGATAATTGTCTTTCTGTGTCTGGGTTACCTCACTCAAAATAATGCTTTCTAGTTCCATCCATTTTCCTGCAAAATTTAGGCTGTCGTTATTTTTTTCTGCTGTGTAGTACTCCATTGTGTAAATGTACCACATTTTTTTTATCCATTCTTCGATCGAGGGGCATTTAGGTTGTTTCCAGGTTCTGGCTATGACAAACAAAGCTGCTATGAACATAGTTGAGCACATGTCCTTGTGGCATGATTGAGCATCTTTTGGATATATACCCAAAAGTGGTATTACTGGGTCTTGAGGAAGGTTGTTTCCTAATTTTCTGAGAAATCGCCACACTGACATCCATAGGGGTTGTACCAGCTC
>PVIU01020179.1:17723-34633 GCA_004026605.1 Ondatra zibethicus
CACCAGCAATGCAGAAGTGTTCCCTTTTCTCCACAGCCTCTCCAGCATAAGTTGTCATCAGTGTTTTTGATCTTGGCCATTCTTACAGGTGTAAGATGGAATCTCAGAGTTGTTTTGATTTGCATTTCTCTGATGACTAAGGATGTTGAACATTTCCTTAAGTGTCTTTCAGCCATTTTAGATTCCTCTGTTGAGAGTGATAGACCAGTTTTTTAAGAGATGAAGTCTGAAATCCAGAATACCTTAAGCATGTGTGTGTGTGTGTGTGTCAGCTTTCCAGTCAAAGGAAGAGAGTACTAGATGTGCTTTTGTACACCCGTGGCCAGTCTAGTGAGTCCATAACCAGTGACTGCCGTGCCCCAAAAGACCGTTGCCATTCTCTGCAGATGTGAAGCTTGTGAATGCAGAGATGAAAGCACTGTCCAGATTAAAGTTTACCAGAAATGGGGGCAAATAAGGAAGGAGATGGTTGAATCCTGAGCCAGGGAAAATGCCCCCAGATGATTGACTTAGTGGTGGCATTTGAATAATATTTATAGAGAAAATAGTAAAAGTGTTTATCTGTGATAACTTCTGGCTTTGATGTTTTCTTCAGGAAAGACCACGTGGAGTATTTTAATGGTGTAGGGACATTATGTGACATGTAACTCCTGAACGGTCCAGAGAAAAGTGAACACGTGATGGCATGTGGTGTGTGTGTGTGTCTGTGTGTCTGTGCCTATGTCTGTATATCCGTGTGACAGGTTGGTGTGACATGTGGTGTGTGTGTGTGTGTGTGTGTGTGTGTGTGCCTATGTCTGTGTGTCCGTGTGACAGGCTGGGAAAGCCTGTTCCAGCATGGTCAGGGCAAACAAGTGGGGATGTTTTTCTTCTGGTGTCATTGCTAGCCCAAAGTCTGAAATTCTGTCAAAGAGAAAAGTTTAACGTGGTCCAGGTTAAGATCCCTGCATATGTGTTACCACCCAGTTATGGAGAAGGTTGTATTTTGTGTCCATTACCTGCAGTAGACTTAGCACACGCATTCTCTCTACCCTCAGATGGCTACCACCTTGTATTTGTGGACTAGGTAGAAACAGGGAGACCTGTTTGGTTTTTTTTCCTTCACTGCGAACTAGCAAAGAGACTGACTCTCCTCCCCACATTGTGTTTTCAGGAATCCAGTTGAAAAAGGTGCAGGAGCAACGTGAGCAGGAAGCCAAACGGGAGCCAGTCGGGAACGATGTGGCCACAATCTTGTCTAGACGCATTGCTGTGGAGTACAGTGACTCGGATGATGACTCTGAGTTTGATGAGAATGACTGGTCCGACTGACTCGCACAGGGCCAGGCAGCAGGGGGACAGCCAGGGCACCGTATGGAAGTGTTAGGAGCGCGTGTGATCTCTGCACCCACATAGTGGTATTACCCTGTAGCTTTAGTAACTTTTGTATTAACAGTGTGCTATTGCTTCTGCACATCCTTCTGGATTGTTGAGTATTTACTGTGTAATACTTAAGTGCCACTAAACACAGCACACCGTGCTGCACACCAGGAAATACGCTGTAACTAGTGCATAGTCCTGAAATAGCATCTCGCTTCCCTCTCAGCTGGGAGACTCTTCACTCTTGTCCCTCCTGATTCGGCAGAGTTGCCATGTGTCTGTGGAGCTGCCCAGCGTCAGGTCTTTGCAAGATGAATGGCTGTGTCGCAGTGATGTCTTCCATCCAGTAGGTGACGCTGCTTTGCTGTTTCTTTCCTCTGCAGGGTGATTTCCAGATGGACTTGGTTCTAGAGGGAGAGGTTTAACAAGTCAGAATGGGACGTTTCTCCATTTGGACTCTTGGCCTGGTGGCCTCCAAGTGAATGTGTGTGTTCCGCTGCCCTTGTGTGCTCTGTTGCTTTTGTTACCTTTGTACCCACAACAAAGAGTTCCCTTTTCAAGCACGGGACTCTTTGGGGACTCACATGGAAAGTGCTCACTAGTGACTTCTGTTCAACATTGCAAATGGAACTCACTGTAGTGGCCAGCCCTGATAGTGTGGACACCAGTTAGCCAGGCCAGATGCAAGCTGCCCAGGGTCTGCAGCGCTTACATGGCAAAGCTGCCGCATCTGGTCCCTTCCTACTCCACCCAGTGCAGATGAGACCTACACATGTCATTTCCTGGGATCCCTGCTCCTCTGTTACCATGGAGAGAGCATAATTCAGCACCTCACCCCACTTGCTCAGAACCTTAGGAGCTTGGGTTTAGCGGAGAGATGCCGCCAGCTGTTCACGACCCATGGTGCTGTGGCTGGATTCACACTCAGTCTCTCAAACAGGCCTTCACCCCTCCTGAAGCACAGTAATCTTCTCTCATGTTGTTGGCACATTTTAATGTTAAAAAGTACCTCACCATATAAACTGGATCCAGCCAGTTGCCATGGCAGAGAGCCCTGACTTTCCCTCTGCTGTCTGGTTTCTGGTGTAGGCGGGACTCCAACTCCAGGAGGAGGATGGTGTCAACTTTGCTGGAGGAAGGACAGCTACTCATTTAACTAAGTCACTGGGTGGGTTACAGATAGGACCTCATGGACGTGCTAGGATGAGGATTCCCCAGGACCCTTTAAGTGCACACTTCAAATGGAGTGCGTACACTGCAGATGTTAGTATCGCTCACTTTGGATAAAAAGAAGAATCTAGAGCTGGAGCGAAGTTGTGTCCGTTGATGCACAATGTCAGTGGGGTAGTAACGAGTGATGTTTGCTCATGAGTTTGGGGACATCACCCAGCTGCCCACATCACCCTCTGTGTGAGAGGACACTTGTCCACTTGGGCAGCCATCTTGTAACACCTGCCAGTAGTAGGTTTTAGTCACGTCAAATTGGACACTAAAACCCATCTATAGCCCCCTCCCTGTGTCCTGCTTTGGCGTGTGTCCCAGTGCTTTCTGCTGCTGGGTGAACTGGCATGCACTTCCAGTGATCATCCTGGACCCTGTACACACATGGCCATTGCTGTGACTTGCTATCATAGTAGTAATTTAAAGAAGCTTTAATGTTTCTTTCTCATTTCTATTTTTCCAGCACTGAGACCTACCATGTTGACATCATCCTCAGAACTTTGCCATTTTGAGTCTTTTGTTATGCTTACAGTAGTTTGCCTCTGTTGTTCCCTGTGGAACTCCAGAACTCACATTGGCAGCACTTCTTCATTTGGTAGGGCCCTTACATTCTCAGGGTGGAGGAAATACATTAAAGCTACCAGCCATCGTCAGGATTTCTTTTCTGCTATCATATCATAATGAAGTTAGTGGCACTTTATTCATAAATATTTGGAAGCTTATCAATTGTTGGTTGTCTTATAGTTTCATCAACCAGTTAGTTTTAGTTTGTTTTTATAGCTAGTGAGAAATCTTTTGCCCGATGTATTCTGTAACTTTTGAAAGAATAGAAAGTGGCTAAAATCCAATTTAGATTACCTTTAGAGTATCTTTCGGCAAATCTGATCTAGTCTAAAGTTTAAACCCAAGTTGCTTCTAATACAGTACTTTATAGAAGAGCACAAAGCAAAATGTTTAAATTTTCTGTTTCTATTTTTTAAAAGTATCTGCTAAAACAAATGAAGAACAGAATTTCATAGCATATTTGATTTCTATGAATTCTATACTTAGAATTACAGTTATAAATTTTAGGATTATTTTAAATTGTTCCCTGCTTTTGTGTCCCTATGTATTTTAGATGAGTATCTGACATGTTTTTTTTTTCTCATTTTATAGACTCAGGCAGATGGATAGATGGAAGGGTGGGTGGGGAGTGGACAGATGGATGGATTGTGGGTAGGTAGGTGGATAGATGGATGATAGATGGGTGGGCAAATGGGTGAGAGGTGGGCGGGTGGATTGGTGAGTGGATGGATGAATGGGTGGTAAATAGATAAGTGATTGTAGATGGATATATGAATGGTTGGAGGTATGGATGGGTGGTAGATGGATGGGTGCATGGGTAGGTAGTGGATAGAAGATGCCTGAGTCTGCACATCACTGCACTCCAGAAGGCAAATGAATGCCCAAACCATGAGCTTTGATACTTAGATTTTATTCACTAAGATGCTATTAGAAGATGGATGTTTTCATCCCCATACATTTTTAACACATCAAAATTGTTATGAGCAGAGGATGGAAAGGGTCATGAAAGCTTTGTAATATTTTCAGCAGAAATATGTGATACATTTGAATCCCTTAAAGACTGCAAAGAGTGTGTCAGCAAGACTAGCAAGGAGTTTTTGTTTTATGAAGGAGAGTATCTTTATCTTGCAGTATTATCAATGCAGTTGTGAATTGAATCTAAAGTGGTATTAAAAACTGTCAAACAATTTTTAATCTGTTTGTATATCTTACAATAGATCACAAATAACATCTAAATAAAATCACACGTGTAACCCTACATGGCTCTGCTTATTTATGACAACACTGTGCTCAACTCCATGGGTGTAGTGAGGAGGAGCCGGCCTGCTTTTGGTCCCAGCCGCCTGGCTCCCGGCCACACGACTCCTGGCCGCCCGGCTAGCTTATGCCCAAAAATAACCACACAGAAATTGTATTAATTAAATTACTGCCTGGCCCATTATATCTAGCCTCTTCTTGGCCAACTCTCACTCTCAATCTAACCCATTTCTATTAATCTGTGTTCACCATGAGGTCGTGGCTTACCGGGAAAGCTTCTAACCATTGTCAGTCTCAGGCAGGAGAACCATGGCGTCTCTCTCTGCCTGCCTCCTTTTTCCCAGCATTCAGTTCTCTTTTCCACGCCTACCTAAGTTTTTCCCTATCAAAAGGCCAAGGCAGTTTCTTTAATAACTAATGAAAGCAACACAAATACAGAAGGACCTCCTACACCACATGGGGAAAGAAACTGGGCACATACAGGATCTTTAGTTGACGTTGCCTTCAGGAGACAACAGAATATCCCATATGATCTGTGTTAAATTTCTGTGTGACCACAGATTCAGAGAGAATTCTGCGGAGGCCATGGGGAAGCACTAGTGTAAGTAGATGACTCTTCAGACATGGTGACAACGTGATCATTGGGTACAGAGACCAGTATGGTGATGGTCTTAGCTATATTGAGTCTCCATAAAAATCATAAATAATCTGTGACACTTGTGGCATATGAGGTATTTTATTATTTACTTCTGCTCAGGAGGATGCTCTCCCTCTTTCGCTGAAGGAAACTAAAGTCACATTGTTTATTGTGACTTGGCTAGATACATAACACAAGCTAGGGTAGCGTTTCATTTGTGGAGCATTGAAAATCAAGCCTAGACTGTGCCGGTAGTGAGGAAATGAATATGTGCTTCCTAGGATAGCTGTTTTGATCACCAAGAGTGTCCTGTCCCTGCACTGTGAGTCTTTACCCAGGACAACTGGATCTTTGCAGAGCCTGGAGCATAGTGCTTGACCTACCCAGAAGCCTCTGCACTGTGCCCAGGCTCCTGGAGAGTGAGCAGCTTCTTGGTAAATGATGAAATGAGAGGATGGGTTTTCCACCTATTAGTATAGCCACACCTGCTTATTCTTAGGTCCATTTGATTGGAAAACCTTTTCCCAACCCTTTACTCTGAGGTAGTGTCTGTCTTTGAGGTTGAGGTGTGTTTCTTGTAACAGCAGAATGTTGGATCCTGTTTTCGTATCCATTCTCTTAACCTGTGCCCTTTTTCTAGGTGAATTGAGTCTATTGATAGTAAGTGATATTAATGACCAGTGGTTGTTAACTCCGGTTATTATTTTTGGTGGTAGTGTTTGTGTGTTTCCCTTCTTTGAGTTGTGCTGGTGGAGGGTTGTCAGATGCCTGTGTTATTATGGGTGTTTTTGGCTTCCTTGGTTTGTGGTTTTCCTTCTAGTACTTTCTGTAAGGCTGGGTTTCTGGCTATGTATTGTTTAAATCTGTTTTTGTCCTGGAATATCTTGTTTTCTCCATTGATGGTGAATGCAAGCTTTGCTGGTTATAGTAGTGTGGGCTTGCATCTGTGGTCTCTTAGTGTCTGCAGCACATCTATCCAAGACTTTCTGGCTTTCATGGTTTCCATAGAGAAGTCAGGTGTAATTCTGATAGGTTTACCTTTATATGTTACTTGTCCTTTTTCCTTTGCAGCTCTTAATATTCTTTCTTTATTCTGTATGTTTTGTGTTTTGATTATTATATGGTGAGGGTTTTTTTTTTTGATCCAGTCTATTTGGTGTTCTCTATGCTTCTTGTACCTTCATAGGAATATCCTTCTTTAGGTTGGGAAAGTTTTCTTCTATAATTTTGTTGAATATATTTTCTGGGCCTTTGAGCTATAATTCTTCTCCTTCTTCTACCCCTATTATTCTTAGGTTTGGTCTTTTCATGGTGTCCCAAATTTCCTGGATGTTTGTGTTAAGAATTTTTTGGATTTGTTGTTTTCTTTAATCAATGAGTTTATTTCCTCTATAGTATCTTCAGCGTCTGAGATTCTTTCTTCTATCTCTCGTATTCTGTTGGTTATACTTGTCTCTGTAGTTCCTGTTCGTTTGTCCAGATTTTCCATATCCAGCCTTCCCTCTGTTTGTGTTTTCTTCATTACCTCCATTTCATTTTTCAATTCTTGAACTGTTTCCATTATCTGTTTGATTGCTTTTTCTTGGTTTTCTTGGGTATCTTTGAGAGCTTTATTCATTTCTTCTACCTTTTTGTTTGTCTTCTCCATTTCTTTAAAAGAGTTTTTCACATCCTGTTTAAGGGCCTCTATTAATTTCATAATGTTACGTTTAAAGTCGATTTCTTCTACTTCTTCTGGAATAGGGTGTTCAAGTCTTCTTGTTGCGTGATCACTGGATTCTGGTGTTGTCATGATGCTTTTCATGTTTTTGGAGGAATTCTTGCATTGGCGCTTGCCCATCTCTTCCTTCAAATGCAGCCAGGAGTGTCTTGGCTTCTTGATCCAATCTTTGCTGTGACTGACTGTGTACTTGGGGAATTTTCTTGGTCTGCCCTCTCTTAGGGCTCCTCGGCACTGGAGCTGGTTGTGCTGGTGGATCTAAGGACCCTGAAGATGGACAGGAGTGCCCTCTGGCTGGATTTCCTCAGTGCAGGAGCAGGATCTGTTCCTGGGCCAAGGACCTCGAAGACAATAGGGCAGGCTTGGGGGAGGCAGGGTCTTGTGGAACAAAGAAGCCCCTGCAGCCTTGCTGGAGGTGCCCTGCACTCCCTTCTGGGCACCTTCCAGCCTGGGGGGGGCACATACTCACCCCTCTGAATGGATCTCCTCAGCACAGGAACAGGGATTCTGGAGATGCTTTCTGAGTTGAGGTTCCCTCTTCCCAGATGACCTTGTCTGTGTCAAGTTGACAAAAATTTAACCAGCACAGATGTCAGTCAGTACTTGGGAAACTGGGACAAAGAATACTAAGGTTTTTAAGTCAACTTGTACTCATGGCTAGATCCAGTCTCCAAGCCAACAACAAAAATGGAGTCGCTAGTGCTGGCACTTTCATGGACAACTAAAACCAAGGGAGTATAGAGAAATGATCCTTGTGCATGGTTGTCCAGCACAGTCTTGAATATGCTCTCACCTTGACTCTTGCTTGGATTCTGTTTATGATATTTGCTTTGAAAACAGGCCTGTTCACCTGAAGACTGACTTGTAAAAAGGAAGATGGGGGCAATATAAATGTCTTAAAAACAGTGAAGGTATGCCAGATAGGCACCGGCCCCTCTGTTTGAATACAAGACTTTGAAGCAACATATCCCAGAATTAATGGAATAGCTCCAGGAATTTCATACAAAGGGGAAAAAGCAAAGGGAAAAAGGAGAAACCTGGTGCTGAATAAAGGAAAAACTTAGCTCCCCAAAAAGATTCCTAGAGTTCTGGTCACTTGTCAGATCACCTTGCAGGAGACATTGGAGCAGAGGTGGGCATGGCCATGCCTTAGTCAGGACGGCTTTTTTACATACTTTGTGTTTCATATTAAAATTCACCCTAATGTCAGGACCCTAAAACTGGACTGTGGTGTCCCTGGACCTCATTATTTGTTCCTCTTTCCAATGTGGCCACTTAGATTAATCTTCATTCTTTTTTGTTTGTTTACTTTTGATTTTGAGACAGGTTCTCTCCTTTATGGAGAACGATTATCCTAGAACTAACTGTGTAGACCAGGTTGGCCTTATATTCACAGAGATCCCCTGTGTCTGCCCCCAATTGCTGGTTTAAAAAAAGCTTGGACCACCACACCCAGTCTTTCTCTGTTCTTTGCTGCTGTCTAACAGGCCTTTGGAGAATGGGTGACCAAAGTCTAGGTGTTAGGGCTGCCAGGGCCCAGGCATATGTGTCCCAAGCAAAGCAGCTTGGGTCCTAGAATATATCCAAAGCAGGCTGGAGTTGTCCAAAATATGTGACAAGAGTGTTTTTTCTAGAATCTTCTACCCTCTATGAACAGATGGGCCGTGTTTCCCTCCCCTTGAAGCTATTGGCTTTTGGCACTGCCCTGCTGCATGGCTGACTTCTCAGGCCAGACTCTGAGAGGCCTTCTGTTGGGTCACCACCACCAGATCCCAACTATCCCAAATGGCAACAAGCATAACAACCCTTGGTAGACTTGAGTCAGCAAGGCTTCAGACCCTTGAGAGACAAGCTGGTAGGCAGCTCACTTGCATCTTGGGATACAGCTACACCCTGTCCACCCCACTATATCTGAAATTGTACAGCTGTAGCCAAAATTAGTTTGGCCATCACCTGAGGTTGCTAATATTTGAGGTTCTTATTAATTAAAAAAGAGTTGGAGAGAAATGAAAGGCACTCACCACCAGGTTTATAAAATAACCCAGCCGCAAACTTTTACTGGGTAGCACTGGACACTGATCATGGTTTCTACATTGGGCTACTCTATGATCACAAAGAGAACAAAAATCAGCTGGAGAGATGGCTCAGTAGTTAAGAGTACCGGCTGCTCTTTCAGAGGACCCTGGTTCAATTCCCAACACTGACATGGTGGCTCACAACCATCCATAACTCCAGTTCCAGGGATCCAACACCTTCTTCTGGCCTCCATGGGTACTGCACACATCCAGTGCATAGACACACATACACTCATACATGAAAATAATAAGATAATTTTAAAAAACTAAACATGTTTAATTATGCAAATGATAGTTGTTCTTAATTATGTAATATGTAACATGAAAATATTGTCAGAAAAATACACTGAGCATATCCCCTCCCATACATCCTTCTGTCCCAATAAGTCCCTTCAAACTCCACTGGTCACTTTAACTCCCTAGAGTTTCACACCATATACACCCATATGGATTTGTATATTTCTATAAATCTCAGAACCACAAGCTCACTTTTTTCTTTTTCCTTCCTTCCTTCATATGTTTCTGCATTGACTTTTTGGTTTTAAGACAAAACTTCTTGAGTGTTCTGCAGACCAAGTTGACCTTGAATTTAGAGACCTGCCTGCCTCTGCCTCCCAAGTGCTGGGATTAAAAGCACATGTCACTGCACAGCTTGCATTGGATTTTTTGAAACGTAGTCTCTTTTATTGATTCTTTGGAAATTTCACGTCATGCACCCCGATGCCACTCATTTCCCAGTCCATCCATATTCATCATCCACCCTTGCAGTGTCCACACCCAAAAGAAAATTTTAAAAAATAAAAGTACTACTAATAAGAAATAATATTCCCTTCTTGGCTTTTCCTGCCTCTCCATCATCTTTTCATTTGTCTTAGTGGCATTGGGAGCTATGATGTATCACTCAGTAGACCCTCTTGTCCACACAGCTTTACTTGCAAATGTTCATTGCAATGAGTTGTTGGTCTGGTTCAAGGTGCACCATTAATGCTGAAACATCATCAGAAGTCTTCTTGGGTATCCTGCTGTTGCCATGAGTCATAAAGATCCCGCAGCTATAGTTTACAGGACTGGTCCCTTCATGTGCTCCAGCAGGTCATAGATGGGGTAGATGTTGGGTTGGGCCAACTCAAAGCACTAGATATTGGCTTGGGTGGTAGCTCAGTTGGTCAAGCCAGGCCTTGACTTGAACCTCCCCCATCAAATGAGGGTCAGGGCCAGCTCTCCTGAATGTGGAGTCAGTTCTCCCAGGGCTGGGTCACCAGGGCCAGCTCTCTCAGGGCCAGTGAAGGGTAGGGCCAACTTGCTGATGAGGGAAAGGGCCAGTACTCCTGCTGCAGCAGCCAATGTAGGACAGGGCCAGATCTCCCTGGACCAGCAAAGGGCAGGCCCTCTAAGTACTGCACCTGGATTTCAACACACAGGATTCACATGGTCCCAGGTGGTGAAACAGGCCACAGACATCAACACAGACCTCAGCTGTAGCACAACTGTAGTCTCAGACATGGCCGTCAGCAGCATCAAAGGCATAGATGTCACCATGGACCGGATGGCAGCATAGGAAACTCAGATCATATCCACTGTGGAGGCATGATCCTTAGACATGGCATCAGGTAGCATCCTAGAGCCTTAGTATCCTCATGGCCTTTTGTGGTAACAGGAGCCACGAGCATCCATATAGACCCTGGACATAGTAGGGTTGCAGACCCAGACATGGCTTTGGCAGCTTAGGCCCTGATGCCACCATGGCCCTGGGTAGCTGGGTAGGCCACTCACATCTCTGCATTGAATTTTGAAGCTTCTTGCTTTTCCTTCAACAAGCCTGAGACTTAAATATGAATGAATTTTAAACAGTCATCAAAGAATGAAGCTATGGAGACTTCTACCAAAGTCCTCACATCAGTGTGTGTATTTTCCTTGGTGTAAGGAATGTTGTGAGCAATGTAGAACACCTTGCAAAATGGAAACCAGACTGCAATGCCTGGGGATGCAGAAGAGGCACACTGTTGCCTGTGGAAGCCCAGAGGGAATAAAATACTAGAAATCATAGAAAAGGAGAGGGGTCCAGCCTGGTTATCTTAGTGAAATGCATTACTGAACACAAATGCATACAGTTTGCTTCTGTTACTGTACCAGTAGCCTCAGCCTAAATATCTCTCAGGCCACCTAAGCATGGCCCTTTGAACACTGATATATTCCTGGGCACTTGTACATTGGTTCTATGTGTGGCCTTGCAAGAGTGCATGTGTGAGTACATGGGCACCTATCTTATTTGTGCCTTCACCTCTTGTAACACTGGTCTAGGGTTTCCCAGCTATAGGGGGTATGTGTGAACATATACACATGATGATGACATACTAGGAAACTGACACTACAATGATCGACAGGGAGCATGTCAGGTCAGTGGGAAGACCCTAGGAGGAAATTACTCTTTCCTGGAACCCCATGTGTTACAGAGGGAATGTTTGGAAACATCTGCCTTCTCAAAGCTGAAGCCAAATTTCCCAGATTAGGAACTACCTATGATAGAGAGGGCCTGAGGAAACAAGCTCCACCAGGAGTAGAAGCCAGGAGCAAATTCAGTCCAGGATTGAGCCAGCGATCTGACTCAGAGTCAGTGACCTCCACCGGAACTGGAGTGAGACTGAACCAGCTACCTAAGACAGAGAGGGAACAAGCTCAATCAGAAGCAGAAGCTAGGACCAGACCCAGGAGGCAACCCAGTCCCAGGACACTGGTGGATCAGGATTGAGCCAGCGACCAGATCCAGAGTCAGTGATCTCCACTGGAACAGGTACAGGGGAGTAACTGCTGAGTGAGTGAGCCAGAGCCAGAGACCACTGAGGATCCGGACCTTCAAGGGAGTAGTAGACCTAAGTCAGGACCCCAGTGGGTCTGGGAGTGAGTCTAGAACCTCCCAGGAACTAGGACTAAGCCAGGACCTCTGCCAGTCTGGATGTGAATGAACCTGGGACCTCTGAGGGAATAGGCAGGAATCAGAGATCTTGGTGGGGCCAGGTGTGAGTCTGGTTCCTCAGAGGGAATAGGCCTGAGCCAGGACATCTTTGGGTCTGGGCATTGGTCTGGGACATCAAAGGGAATAGGCGGGAACCTGAAGCCTCTGTGGGTCTGAGCATGAGTCTGGGACCTCTGAGGGATTAAGCAGGTCCTCTGTGGGTCCAGGTTCACCTGAGCCTGGGACCTCTGAGGCAATAGACTGGGGCCAGAAACCTTTCCAGGTCCAACTCCAAGCCAGGGACTTCTGCAGGAGGGGTTCCAGACCAGGATTTTCAGAAACAGGGCAAAACCGGCAACCTAGGCCAAAGTAGACCTGAGACAGCAAACTCCAAGTAAGCAGAGCAGAGTACAGGAGCACTGAACTATCTTCAGGAACACGGAGTAACCAACAGGGTAACTAGAACTGTAACACTGACTGTACCACGAGGAACAACCATCTGAGCTTTGGATTCACTGGCACCTAGAAGATTATTCAACAGAATCTCAGACAGCCCCAACCACACCTATTAGAGGAAAAGGTGAATAGAAAAGGTAAGGACACACACAACAGTGCAAAGAGCAACCCACACCAGTAAAACCTAAAGATCCTACAACAGCAAGACTTGAACAACCAAATATGGATGAAGCAGAAGAAAATGACCTAAAAAATAATGTCAAGAGAATGTTTGAAACTCTTGAAGAGGAAATGAGAAATTCCCTTAAAGAAATGGAGGAAAAGACAAACAAAAAATTGGAAGACATCAGCAAATCACTTAAAGAAAACCAAGAAAAAGAAATCAAACATATGAAAGAAACTATTCAGGACTTAAAAACTGAAATAGAGACAATAAAGAAAACACAAGCTGAGGGAATTATAGAAACAGAAATCATGAGAAAATGATCAGGAACCACACATGCAAGCATGAACAGCAGAATACAAGAAATGAAAGAGAGAATCTCAAGTGCTGAAGTTACAATAGAGGAAGTAGACTCATCAGTTAAAGAAAACGTTAAATCTAACAAAACCCAAAATATCCAGGAAATATGGGACACCATGAAAAGGCCAAATCTAAGAATAATAGGTATAGAATAAGGAGAAGTTCAACTAAAAAGCACAGAAAATATATTTTATAAAATCATAGAAGAAAACTTTCCAAACCTAAAGAAAGATATGCCTATGAAGATACAAGAAGCTTACAGAACACCAAATAGACTGGATCCAAATAAAAAGTCCTCTTGCCACATAATAATCAAAACACTAAACATACAGAGTAAAGAAAGAATATTAAGAGATGCAAAGGAAAAAGGCCAAGTAACATATAAAGACAGACCTATCAGAATTACACCTGACTTCTCATTGGAGACAATGAAAGCCAGAAGGTCATGGTAAAGCATTATGCAGACATTAAGAAATTATGGATGCCAGCCCAGACTACTATACCAAGCAAAACTGTCAAGTACCATAGAAGGACAAAACAAGATATTCCATGACAAATCTAGATTTCACCAATACCTAGCCACAAACCTAGCCCTACACAAAATACTGGAAGGAAAACTCCAACCCAAGGAAGATGGCTACACCAATAAAAAACACAGACAATTGATGGTCTCATAGTAGCATATCCTAAAGAAGGGAAAAACGCACAAATTAACATCATCAACAATGATAACTAAATTAACAGGAGATAGCAATCACTGGTCATTAATATCCCTTAATGTAAATGGACTCAACTCACCTATAAAAAGGCACAGGCTAACAGATTGGATATGAAAACAGAATCCATCCTTCTGCTGCATACAAGAAACACGTCTCAACCTCAAAGACAGACATTGTCTCAGAGTAAAGTGTTGGGAAAAAATATACCAGTCGAATGGACCTAAGAAACAAGCAGGTGTAGCTATCCTAATATCTAACAAAATAGACTTCAAGCTAAAACCAGTCAAAAGAGACAAAGAAGGACATTTCATATTAGTCACAGGAAAAATCCACCAAGAGGAAATCTCAATACTGAACATCTATGCCCCAAATACAAGGGCACCCTTATATGTAAAAGAAACACTTTTAAAGCTTAAATCATACATTAAACCCCACACACTAATAGGGGGAGACTTCAACATTCCCCTCTCACCACTGGACAGGTCAGTCAGACAAAAAATGAACACAGAAATAAGAGAACTAACAGATGTTATGACTCAAATGGACTTAACAGACATCTATAGAATATCCCACCCAAACAGAAAAGAATATACCTTCTTCTCAGCACCTCATGGAACCTTCTCAAAAATTGACCACATACTCGGTAACAAAACACACCTCAACGAACACAAAAAATTGGAATAACGCAATGTACCTTATCAGATCACCATGCTTTAAAACTAGAAGTCAACAGCAATACCAATTCCAGAAAACCCACAAACACATGGAAATTAAACAATGCTCATCTGAATCATCAATGGATCAAGGAAGAAATAAAAGGGGAAATTAAAGACTTCCTAAAATTCAATGAAAATGACCACACAACATACCCAAATTTATGGGACACAATGAAAGCAGTGTTAAGAGGCAAGTTCATACCACTAAATGCCTACATAAAGAAGCTGGAAAATCCCACACTAGTGAATTAACAGAACATTTGAAAACTTTAGAAGAAAAAGAAGCAAACTCACCTAAGAGAACTAGACGGCAGGAAATAATCAAATTGAGAGCTGAAATCAACAAAATAGAAACAAAGAAAACAATACAAAGAATCAATGAGACAAAGAGTTGCTTCTTTGAGAAAATCAACAAAATAGACAAACCTTTATCCAAACTAACCAAAAAGCAGAAAGAGAATATCCAAATTAACAAAATCAGAAATGAAAAGGGGGATATAACAAAGACATGGAGGAAATACAGAGGATCATCAGGTCATATTTTGAAAACCTGTACTCCACAAAATTGGAAAACTTAAAGGAAATGGACAACTTTCTGGATAAATATCACTTACCAAAATTAAATCGAGACCAGATAAGCAAATTAAACAGACCTATAACTGCTGAAGAAATAGAAACAGTCATCAAAAGTCTCCCAAGGAAAAAAAAAAAGCCCAGGATCAGATGGTTTCAGCTCAGAATTCTACAAGACTTTCAAAGAGGAACTAATACCAATATTCCTGAAATTATTTTACACAATAGAAACAGAGGGAACATTGCCAAACTCTTTTTATGAGGCTACAATTACCCTGGTACTCAAACCACAGAAAGACAATACTAAGAAAGAGAATTACAGACCAATCTCACTCATGAACATTGATGCCAAAATATTAAATAAAATACTAGCAAACAGAATCCAAGAACACATCAGAACCATCATCTACCATGACCAAGTTGGCTTCATCCCAGAGATGCAGGGATGGTTCAACATACGAAAATCTGTCAACGTAATCCACCATATAAACAAGCTGAAAAATAAAAACCACATGATCATCTCATTAGATGCCGAAAATATAATTTTGACAAAATATAACATCCCTTCATGACAAAAGTCTTGGAGAGAACAGGGATACAAGGAACATACCTAAACATAATTAAGGCAATATACAGCAAGCCAACAGCCAATATCAAACTAGATGGAGAGAAACTCCCAGTGATTCCACTGAAATCAGGAACAAGACAAGGTTATCCACTCTCTCCATACCTATTCAATATAGTTCGCAATAAGACACCAAAGGGAGATCAAGCGGATACAAATTGGAAAATAAGTCAAACTCTCACTGTTTGCTGATGATATGATAGTTTACATAAGTGATCCCAAAAATTCTACCAAAGAACTTCTACAACTCATAAACACATTCAGCAATGTAGCAGGATACAGGATTAACTCAAAAAAAATCAGTAACCCTCCTGGATACAGATGATAAAAGGGCTGGAGAAAATTCAGAAAATCAACACCCTTCACAATAGCCACAAATAGCGTAAAATATCTCAGAGTAACTCTAACCAAACAAGTGGAAGACTTATATGACAAGTACTTTAAATCTTTGAAGAAAGCAATTGAACAAGACACCAGAAACTGGAAAGATCTCCCATGCTCCTGGGTAGGCAGAATTAACATAGTAAAAATGGCAATCTTACCAAAAGCAATCTACAGATTCAATGCAATGCCCAGCAAAATTCTTCACAGACCTTAAAAAAACGGTACTCAACTTCATATGGAAAAGCAAAAAACCCAGGATAGCCAAAACAATCCTGTACATTAAAGAACTTCTGGAGGCATCACAATCCCTGACTTCAAACTCTATTACAGAGCTACAGTACTAAAAACATCCTGGTATTGGCATAAAAACAGACAGGGGGACCAATGGAACCAAATAGAAGACCCGGATATCAATCCACACATCTTTGAACACCTGATTTTTGATAAAGAAGCAAAAATATCAAATAGAAAAAAGAAAGCATATTTAACAAATGGTGCTGGAATAACTTGATATCAACATGTAGAAGAATGAAAACAGAACCATATCTATCACCATGCACAAAACTCAAGTCCATATGGATCAAAGACTTCAACATAAAGCCAGCCACACTGAACCTTATAGAAGAGAAAGTGGGAAATACACTTGAACACATTGGCATAGGAGACCACTTCCTAAATAGAACCCCAGCAGCACAGATACTGAGAGAAACAATTAATAAATGGGACCTTCTGAAACTGAAAAGCTTCTGTAAAGCAAAGGACATGGTCAACAAGACAAAATGACAGTCACAGAATGGGAAAAGATCTTCACTAATCCCACATCAGACAGAGGTTTAATCTCTAAAGTATACAAAAAACTCAAGAAATTAGTCACCAAAAGAACACATAATCCAATAAAAAAATGGAGTACAGACCTAAGCAGAGAACTCTCAACAGAGAAATCTAAAATGGCTGAAAGACACTTAAGGAAATGTTCAACATCCTTAGTCATCAGAGAAATGCAAATCAAAACAACTCTGAGATTCCATCTTACACCTGTAAGAATGGCCAAGATCAAAAACACTGATGACAACTTATGCTGGAGAGGTTGTGGGGAAAAGGGAACACTTCTGCATTGCTGGTGGGAAT
>PVIU01020180.1:0-34578 GCA_004026605.1 Ondatra zibethicus
ACCTATCTCTTCTGCATGTATTATCTTTTTGAGAACCGAGTCTTTTTGAATGCACTCCTTCCTAGGCCGGGAGGGATGGGGGTGGGACTTGGACTTCCAACAGGGCAGGGCATCATGACCTCTTTCAAGGAAGAAGGGGGAGGGAGGAGGGGTGGGGAGGTAGTGGGAGGAGACCGGGAGAAGGGGAAGAAAGGTAAAAATTTTATTTCTTTAATTATGTTTTTGAATGGAAAAAATAAAACAAAACAATGTATGGAAAAAAAAATCAGAACATTGTGACCAGTCCTGACACTCTGTTGACATACTTGCTAAAGAAAACTTTAAAAGAATAAGAAAAAGCCAATTGTTTCCTTGTTTGGCAAAAGGGATAGTATCTATATTTAAACCATTGCCACAGTTAACGGGTGACAAACTATTTCTAAGAAAATACTAATTGTCTTAAACTTTAGTAGATTAAAGTAAAACTACTTGGCCATTAAGGTAAAGGAATAAAGAAGAGAAATAAAAGACACAGTTTCAATCTTCGATAGCTAGTGATGGCTATGCCCAGCAAAGGGCCAGGAACTGTGGCACAGGTCACCTTGTTGAACTCACTGACTTTTCCCTGTTGTCCTGTTAAATGGCATACCCAACAGAAACACAAAGAACATTTGAGAAAAACGTTGATAAGATGTGGCCTTCCACCAGAAGAGATAAAACTATTCCTAGCTATAATAAATTCACAATTAATTAATTGGGAAAGGTATCCCCAAAGTCTTCAGTTAGTATTTATGTTCTGACACGGAGCATTATACTACACTATATTGAAAACTATCAGGAAAGAATTCACATGGAAATGAAACTGGGAAAGCAGAAACAATGTCAGCAAGATACACACTGCATTTTTTGTAGAAATGATAGTTCATATTGGTAGTGAGAAGGCTGCTAGTTAGTTCCCGGCTGCTTAGCCCCAAACTAATCACACAGAAATTGTATTATTTAAGTCACTGCTTGGTCCCTTAGCTCTAGCTTCTTATTGGCTAACTCTCACATATTAATTTAACCCATTTCTATTGATCTGTGTATTGCCACAAGGATGTGGCTTGCCGGATAAAGTTCTGGGGTCCATCTCTGGGAGGGCTATTGGCTTCGCTCTGACTCTGCCTCCTTTCTCCCAGCGTTCAGTTCCATCTTTCCCACTTATCTAAGTTCTGCCCTGCTATAGGTCCAAAGTAGTTTCTTTATTCATTAATCATTAATTCACAGTATACAGAGGGAAACCACACATCACATATTGTTACTATAGAAATGACCTGAAGTTATAGGGCATAAATCAAATTTAGCAAAAAAAAAAAGATGTTTCTTATTAACTTTTAAAGTTAATATATATACAGCAGAATGTATATATATTTCACAGAGAAACTCTAGTGAGGCATATGAAAATTAAAATATTTATGATCCAATTCTCAATTAATACCAACTAAATAGAGTTCTTACTGAGTATCAGTTTAGAGAATTTTATTTACAACACAGTTTAGACATAGTCATGGAATTTACATTCTTAGAAAGTGTTAGTCTAATCATTGAAAGGTGAACTTCCTCATTAGCTTTTATTATTTTTGATTATTATAGCAACTTTAGCCCTTTCTTCACCTAATGGAAGTATAAAGCATGAAAGCAATGTTAAAATATTTATAATCAAATATGCATTTGAAAAGATATTTAAATGACTACACTAATTTAATTTTTGTAGTTAAAGTGGATTAATATATTAAAGATATTTAATTTTTAAGGCTAGATTTTTATCTTTTGCTGTGTGTATATTGTGTTTTGTCTCTGATTATGTTTGTGAAAGGGAATGCAGTTTCCAATGAGGCAGGAAGTGGGCTATGGATGGCTTGGAGTTGAAGCTACATATAGTTGGCTGTGAGGGGGCCCATCTGGGTACAAGGAACTCGGGGACTGGAAAAGCAAGTGTTTTTAACATCTGAGCCCTATCTTTAGCCCAATGGGCTATTTCTATTTGAATTTACAGTTGCATAGATTTACACATTAATTTTAGTTTATTGCTTACAAACATTACAAAACTATATATGTTCTTGACCAGAAGGATGACTTGGTGGGTAGAGTAATTGCAAGATAATGACGAGGACCTGACTGAGTTCCGGTCGCCTTATACCACATAAAGGCAGACGTAGTAGACATACAGGCATGGTCCTCTGCCCCTTGAATAAGATAAGCATCACAGAAAGAGAAACACAGAAAGCTTGCAGGCCAGGAAGTCCACCATACGCAGTAGTGAAAGAGAGATCCAAAACCAGAGATTACCCTCTGAAATCTATGTGTACCATAGCACAGATGTATCCATACTCACACAGAAACATTCAGACACTTAAGCCACACAAATATTTTTAAAATATTTAATGTATTTTAAAGTTGTCATTAAAGTCAATAAAAATTACAAATCAAAAAAGCTATTAATTTGATCTTTGGTATATACTTTCCATCTGTATTTGTTTACGTTTTCATATTTCATTGTTAAATAATATCAAATGCCTCCAGTTAATACAACAGAATGAAACATGACATTATTTCCTTATGCTTTTTGTAGTTTGATGTTGTAGAGATCTGGTCTTAGATGTAAGTGCTACAGGCTCCTCTCTAGTATGACGGTTGCATGATTTTGGAAGCTTTTACTAAGCTAGTTTTCATAAAACAATGGTAATAATTGCACCTTTCGCCCCCCAGAATTGTAAGAACTAACAAAGCATAGTTAGTATCTCTTACCTATTGCTATTTCCTCTCTGTCTTGTCACTTTTGACCCAAAAATGCTTTAGAAACGGCCTTATCTGTATTCTGTAACACTGCACAATTGACTGGGTGTTCTGTTAGTGCAGGAGACATTTGGTTCTAAATAACTGGACTGTGAGACCCAAACAGTGCTGCAGTGGACTTTGAGTTGCCTTGGATGGTTGCCACCCAGTCTGCTCCACAGTTTTCCAAAGTCTCCCCTGAGCAAATGGAAATGAATTGCTTAGTTCTTTTCTTCATTCCCACCCACTCTCATACAGACATGTTTTTCCTTTCTGTTTTATCGATGCAAAGGTTGTAGCATAAAATAAAAGAAAGTTTTTCTGAAAGTAGGTAGGTAGTTTGGAAACTTATTTTTTTTTTTCAACTTGGGCTTCAACTCTGTAGTATATATAAAAGAAATATAAATTCTTTCTAACCCCATTCAGTCAATTGCTTACACTGTAGGTTGCAAGATTTCAAATGGCACACTCTATTTATTGAGCTCAGTCAGGCAAATGTCTATTAAAACATCACCGATCAACTTAGAAACTATTAAAAACCCTCCAAAGGGACGTCACTGTTAAAATCAGTCAATAAATTAACTACTGGGTTAGGCAGGATGGAGACTCATCTGTCTTTCTGAATGCTGTTAATGAAGCCTACACTTCTGTATGTTAGTTGCCGTGAAACTGCCCGTGACACATGTTTCTTGGTGACTATGCCTCGTGTCTAGGCATTAAGTGTCTCGTAGTTCATTAGAACATTGATGGTGCGGAATTATCTCACAAAGGTTGTCACCAAATGGAAATGTAGAGAACAATCATTATAGTTGGAAATTTTCATTAGAGGCTCATATTATCTGGGCATGCTATGTGACTGCTCTTACACAGATCGAAGAGGCTTCAGAGACAAATGTATGGACTGACTGCTTATAGCATTCACTGTTCATAGATTGTAAGCAAGAATATTTTGTGTTTTCTCTCTCTTTCTCTCTCTCTCTCCTTCTCTCTTTCCCCGTTGCTTTTATTATTTCACACCTTATGTTCTGAAGGCATTTTTTACCCAGTGCATCCAATTATTCAGCCCCGTTATTGTCGTGAGTCCTTCCAACATCACATCCTCAGGCAAAATAAGCTTAAATGAAAATCTATTTGTGATCAATTACACAAGCATTATTTTTGGTATCTATACTGTATATTGGACCAAACAATAAAAATCCCAAAATTATCTATGAAAGACACATTATATGGATGTTGTTTAAAGGTAAGAAGAAATACATCAGTTATAGTCCTTTAATTAATCATTATGGTGGTGTTTATAATGAACATGAGAAAACCATGACATAATGAAATAAGATTTCACACGTGAACCATGACCTGGAACATAGCCTCCCCCCTGCTTAAATAGCAGTAAAACTACTTAGTGTTTTTAACTTTGAGCACTGTGTAAGCCTGACAGATATAAAGATGTCATTAGACAGAAAGGTGAGGAGAAGAGAGCTAAGGAGGTGAGGTATTAGACATAAAAGTGAAAGGGGGAGTAATTAGATCTAAAATGACCTCAGCAGGGAGTGGGTGGAAAAGGAGGACGGATGAAGCAGGCCAGAAGAGTATAACTAATACAAAAGATATAGAAAACAAAGCATATAAAATCTACAATTTTATAGGCTTTAAAGACACTTAGTATCAACTTCTGTTTTCCAAGCATGCACAGACACACTTTAACACACACACACACTCCATATTATTTAAATATATCAACATAATAAAAAGATCCAGTATAAAGTTTTGTCCACCTCATAAAGTCACGTTGTCATTAATAATGCACTGGATGAAATAGAAGCATAAATGAACATGTGAGGATACTATGTAATAAATCAAGAATGATGGTAAATAATTAATGAAAACTTTGAATGGAGGTACCCTCCACAAGTGGATAATGCTCCTTTTCAAAGGCGTGTCAGTTGTCAAATGAAAATCCCACTGTCAGTTGTAGGACACCTGCCTCAGAGTTGTTGGTCCGCAAGGCCATAGGAGCCTCAAAAATAATAATTAAAAAAACCTGTCGACAATGTTCATAGTTTCCAACCAGAACTTGATCATAAGACTGAGATATCATACATTTTGACCAGGACACAAAGAAATGAAACTGGTACTGGCAAGGGTGTTTCCTCCTTTCGTAGCTCCAGGTACTATTCTGCAGGCTGCTGGAGGAAAACACTATCACAAGTTTTATGTGACTGAAAACCCTGCAAGATAAAATGACATGCAAGAAATATTGCATCAGGTACAAATGCAATATTAGTGTGACCTTGATGAGATTAAGTGTGAACTTAGCACCATTGCGGGCTATTGGACATGCACAACATTACATCTGCCAGCATTCAATCGTGTATCCTGTTTAAAGGTGATAAGTTAAGGCACTTAACTCTTAAGAAACAGTTAACGAATTCTGGGGAAAGTGCTGTCATTTGTTTTGGAGGTGTATCCACTGGTAAGTTGCCAATTTTCCTGTCTATTTATACTCAGCCATATGCACTCAACTACATTTAAACTATTTGGGTTACAAGGAGTTAGAAGATAGTAAGATAAAATTGTGTCGAGAAGAATGGTTTCAGTGAGATGGGGATAAGATGAGAGAAAGTAACAAATTTTAAGTACAAATAAAATGCATTATATACAAACAGGAAAACCATTGAGGAAAAAAATAAAAAATGAAAATGTTTAGGAAAACTAGAACATGGATTTTATTGATTGACTTAAATCTACAGGACACTTTGCAGAGCAAGCTAATATAGATCTAAGATAATATGAAAATGGATATATTATGTCCATGAGTTAGAATATTTAACGTAGTTTGAATTTTCCTTAGCACAGTGATTTATTTATTGAAATCACAATTAAGGTATTGACTGCAATATTTTTATGAAGTTACAATTATATTTTAGTGTCATGTGTTTAACACTCAAATCAACTTAAAAAGCATAAAAAATTTTGAAATAATTCCAGGTTTTATGTGAAAGCTTCAGTATTCTAAACCATATGGTGCTAGTGTTATGGTGTCAAAAACCCATTAAATATTATAGAGGCAAGGAAAGGTCACAAATCTGTATATCCACTTACGTGTTTGCCGACTTACCTGTTTCATATACCCAGTATCATGTAATAATATGAACAGGTATTCCTTCAAAGAATATGGGAGAAAGGCCAGTGCATATCATAATTTTTTAGAGACAGGGACTCAAACTCTAGTCCTTGTGTGCCTTGACTTGTAGTAGTCAGACTTCCTGGAAGAGCTGAGCACTGGGCTTACAGGTATATGCCACCCCACCCTGCTACTATTTTTAGTAAAATGTAAATTTATCTATAAGGATAGACATTTTGTTAGTTTTTCTAACTTCTATCATGAGAAATCAAAGAATGTAAACCAATAATAAGAACTATCTGAAAACATATTTAGAAAGGTTCCAGAATAAAATGTAGTTCATATAAAATATCAAATGTTCTCTATGTATAAGTAGTAGCAGTAGAAAATTAAAATTTCACAGATTCTGTTTATTAAATAAATAAAAAATTCGGAGGAAATTTCCCAAAAAAACATACAAGATATCTCTATTGGAAACAGCAAAATATCATTGATAATAAGCATTAAAAAAAATCTATACTACTGTAGTACTTTCTTGAATTGAAAAACTCAATATTATTAAGATGTCAAAAGTGCAGGTAATGAAATGAAGACATATATACAATGAGAAGATTCTACACATAGGAAAAAATGTCAAAACAATGCCCCACATTTTTTACAATTAATGTAATTGGATGTGAAAAATCACATGAATATAGACAATTTCTAGAAACCTTAACTATTCAAAATGATCTTGGAATAAACAAAATTGGAAGATTTATACGGGCAGACTTAGGTCAACTTCTGTGGCTGCAATAATCAGGATAACAGGATGCTAACACGAAGTCTAGCAAATATATCAATGTCACTGAGTAAAGAATACAAATTAGAAATTTTGTATTCTTTCAAGGACAACAAACAAAAAATGTGGAGAAGTGTCTACTCAACAAATTGTACAGAACTACACATCTTTAAGAAAATTTCACTAAACTATCATGATATAAGATAGTTTAGTTACTTATATAAATGGATCTAGACAATTAACCTAAAGTTTAAATCCACTGAAAGAATGCATTTGGAAGTAAATGCAGGGCTTGAGAAATTCAATAATTGGATCTTATAACACTTCAAATATTTCTAATAGGGAGATTCTGTTAGGAAAATAAATCAGCAGTTTTTCTGTCATTAATGATTCTATGAAAGAACAAAGTTAGAAAAATAAAGAAGAGTTATTATATCAGATATTATCCATGTTGAAGAGTCCAAAATGTCAGAAGCAGCAAATAAATCAAATCATAGCATTTGTTTTCTGAGTATCATATACATTTACAAAATATAGTTGAGATAGCCACACATACTTTCACATCCATACTTGCATACATGCCTACACAGACTGAGTGCGCGCACACACACACACACACACACACACACACTCACATACACACGCACCCATAGGAGTTTAGGTATGTTGAAGAAATGTCTTATAACAATTATTACATAAGGGTGATAACCCTGAGAAATCAATTTTAATACATTTTAATTTTTATTTAGCAGTAAAAACTAGGGAAATGTATTGAAAGAAAAAACAAATATATATCTGACAATATTGAATATAACTATCCCTCAAATCTTTACTTAATAAGGAAAGTGGTAATTCTGTAGTGAAGCATTACCTGTTTCATGCTTTGAACTACAAAGTCTAGAATTAGGAAGCCATCTTATTTTTAACACTTCCAAGTGAAATTGTTTCTTCACAAAAGGGTCATTAATGGACTTTAATACCATCAGTTATAAAATACTAGAAAAATTAGCTTAATTCTTGGAGAATCAATGTTGACATTAATCTAATGATTGATCCATGAACTCAATGATCAATTTTATTGTCACTAGCTGGTGGTCTCCTGCCTGAAACTGTGCAGATTATGAGATGAAATAAGCAGACAATATTTCTTAGAAAAGATTTATTGGAAATAGTTGATGGAAATTTATTTAGTCCTTCATTAGACCATACCCATAATTCATAGCAAATATGTGACACCTATATCAAAGCACAGATTCCGATGACAATATAAACAGATTATACCATAACAATATAAACAGATTTGACATGACCAGAACAAGCCAAATGGGATTAAAGTTTCATGTAAAAACATAGAAAAAATAGTTACAAAGGTTATAGGTGAACATTGACTAGTGTCTAGATTTTAGATGTTGTCAGAAATATTAATATACTCTTACTGATTTTGGTACATTAATCCATTCATGTCTATATAAAATCTAAACCAAATTTCAGTAGATGAACAATAAAATATTTAGGAGTGAGTTCTATCATTTATTCATGATATATTATATTATGAATATTGGAATATCCTTTGAAATTTTTGTTGATGCTAATGACTGATGCAACAGCATATGGAGGTGGAATGTCTAGGATTTACTAGACTTATAGGACTTTGTTGTTAAGGATAGGTTAACATTTTCTGGAAGGATCAAAACAGATGGTAAGGTCTCTTTCCCCTTCTCTCACACATCATGTAAAGACAACAAAAGAGTACCAGCTGAAAACAGCTGCCAATGCTTATCAGAAATTGAATATATGAGTACTCTCACATTTTCACAGCCTTGAACACCATAACAAATATTTTCTTTCTCTTTATTAATTTTACCGTCACCAGTAATTTGTAATAGCAGCACAAAAGAACTAAGAGTTTAGGGCTTAATCTTTATGGTTTAGATACAAAGGTATGTCAATATAGGTAAATAGATATATGACAAGAATAACCTGGAGTATAGTTTAGCCAAGGAATTAGGAAATATGGGTATTTATCAATCTCTTAATTGAAGAATTAATCAGTTGTTTCTAAAATTATACAAATAGTTCTTTACCACTATCTCCAGTGGATCAAGAACATCTCTCCCAACCTTTCTCCCCTCTCATCTCATTGTTCCAGGCCATACACCCTGGAATGGTGTATGCCAAGCTGTCCAGGAAAGCAGGTAGGCTAACTGCAGATCTTCACATCTTCCTCCCCCAAATCTAGTCTCTGAACCTTGGCCCCAGGCCACCTGCTGTACCTCCCACCACTCCCTGCTGTCATCTCCAGTGTAAAACAAAGGTCATCTACCCAGGCCTTCCTCATTGTTGTTCCAGCCCTCAGCTCTAGCAGCTCTCCTGAGAAACCATCAGCTAAGCTTATCAGAGAAATAAGAATGTCACAAAGCAGGAAGTGTGTTTCAGATCTTAACTCTCCTTCCTGTCTTTCAATTCCAATCCCCTGATTTACCCCTAGATTTGTAGCAGACTATCTATAGTAGCCTCTCCTCATCCTCTACCCCCATTTCCAGAGGACTACACAGATCCTGACGGGACAACCTGTTTTGCTTCCTCTGATGCACTCTTAAGTTCCACTTCTAGCACATTCCCATATCTAAATGTCAGCTCCCAATACCCCTAAACCCCAGTGCTCACTTGAGATGATCCCTAAATAATTCCTTACTAGGCAACACACAGCCATCACACTCCCCTAACAATCGGGGGAGGGGGAAAAAACAAAAAACAAATACCCATCCAGCAAATACATGAACAGATATCAGTACCTATAATTACAAATATCCCAACCCACGGTGTCTAGAAACCAGCATAAAAACACAATTGCTAACAGCCAGGACAATAGATTTCTACTAGAGTCCAGCAAACCTACATAGCCCCAAGAAATGGAATATAACTAAAGCACAAGATGAGGACTTTGAAACAGCCTTCAGGATTATGATAAGGGTCCTTAACGAGGAAGTGAACAAATCCCTTAAAGAAATCTATGAAAACACCAATAAGTAGTAGAAAGAAATGAAGAAAACAGTTTACAACCTGAAAGTGGAAATAGAATCAAAGAAAACCCATACTGAAGGAAATCTGTAAATGTGAAATTTATGAACTAGAACCAGCCTGAGTCATCAACAGAATACAAGAGATAGAAGAAAGCATCTCAGGCATTTAAAGTTTATATGTGAAATGGATATTTCTGTCCAAAAACAAGGCCTTTGACAAAATGCAATGCAATTTTATGATAAAAATCCTGGAGAGTCTATGGATACAAAGGCATACCTAAACATCAAAAAACAGTTTAAAAGTTAATAGCCAACATGAAACTAAATGGAGGAAACTCAAAGAAGTTCTACTAATATCAGGGAAAAGACAAGGTTGTCCAGTATCTCTATGCATATTCGATATAGACATTTAAATCTTTGCTAGATAAATGAGAAAACTGAAGTATATCAAAGGTACACAAATAGGAAGGGAAGAAGTTGAAATATCTTTTTTTTTCAGATGGTATAATAATATACAAGTGGCCCTGAAAATTGAACTTGTAAACTCCTACTGCTGATAAACATGTTCAAATATGTAACTGATTATCAAATTACTCAAAAAATTAGTAGCCTGATTTTTTTACAAATTACAAACAACCTGAGAAAGAATTTATGGGAAACATCTTCGATAACAGCTAAAATAATAAAGAATATCTAGGGGTAACTCTAAAAATGCAAAAAAAAGACTTGTAGAGTAAAAATTTTAAAACAATTAAGAAGAAAATTAAGAAGATATTAGAAGTTGGAAAGATCATCCATGTCCATTAATTGTTAGGATTAATATAGTACAAGTGGCTATCCCACCAAAAACAAGGTACAGATGCAACACAATTGGCATCAAAATTACAACACAATTCTTCATAGACCTGAAGGGACAATAGTCAGCTTCATATGGAAGCACACGCACAAACACACACACACACACACACACACAAGAAAGAAGTAATAGTAAGAAATTTGAAAAAATCTGATATCATCCTGATGTGGGAGGTCCTTCTGTCTATGTGCAGAAGACTGCGATATAGGACTATGATCTGTGAGTTTACCCCTAAATAAATAACTCTTTATTATACAAAACTCCAAACTAGTGTGGGATTATTTTGTAACTTCTGTCATAATCTGGCACCTGAATGTGGGGACCAGTCCACCATTTTTGGGATAGATTCAGCAGCTGTGTGGCAAATTGGGCACTGATTCTCTGCCCACGAATCTAGCTGACACTCAGATGTAACAGGCTGCTACTCAGTGCTCCCTGGCTTATGACCCACCCGCTGCAGATTGGTGCATTACATGCCAGCACATATGTTGCTGCCTGCAATCTCCATGGCACACACAGAACGCAACACACAGGTCGAAAACTTTGGGTTTTCTCCTTATCTTGGGCCTCAACTCTCAGTAATCACTTGACTACCTTAATAACTACTCTTAAATTGTTAAACAAAGCATATTTTTTAGTACCCAAGTAAGCAACACATGTTGTTCACTGCTGCTATTGTCTCTTGGCGACATGGCTGCAGCTGCAAAACTTCCTGGCTGATAATGATTATTACACTTACTCCAATTCACTGTAATTGCCTTACAACAGGTAAGATCTGAAAAACTACAAAAATTACTGATAACATAACTATCCAGGTGTTCAATAATTATTTTGCTTATACCATGGATGATATATGCAAGGCTTATTTGATTTTCCTTCTGCATCCCTTTATTTGATTCTAAGAATTAGTTTTGTCTTTCATATTATCTCATTAAAAATGGTTTGATAAAAGGACCAAGAATGAGGCACTTTTTGAGATAATACAGTCTTTACAAACAAATAATGGACATCTAATTGAGAAGATCAATACCATGGAAAAGGATAGCATCAATTTGACAGAATTATCTGAAAGAATTTATGCTTTTAGAATTTAACAATCGGAATCTATTGAAATGTTATGATAGATTAACAAATAAGGTATCTCTCCAGTAAGGTAATATGCACACCATCAAAATTATGTACAAGGATGAGATGTTATCTTTACTGGGCAAGTTTCATACCTTGGAATCCTCAATGAGGCATAAAGGAGATTTAGACTTTATAAAAGGCAGTAGTAAAAAGAATAGAAAAGATTGAGAAATTTATTAAAATTGATAAACAGGGATAAAAGGTACAAGGACAATATTTAATCTCATCAGTATGTGCCAGACCCCAGGATGACTCACACAAAGTTTTAACTGCATATCCAGTAATTTCCTCAGAAAGACCATCTGTCACAAAGTACCCTAATGTAGTAAAAGAATATACATGGGAGCCAATACATATGGGTGATCTAAATGAAATTAAACAAGTGATAGTATCTTATGAACTACATTCCCCTTTTGTTAGGGAAATGGTGAAAACATGGGCTTCAAGCAATAAGGATGCCCTACACTATTGGCTTTAATTAATCTCAGCAGTGCTACAAAATGGACCACAGCTGCTTTGGATGTGTTATTGGAGAGAACAGACAAACTTTTAGAAAAACAGGGGAAATCAAAAGGATTTGAGACTTCCCAAGATCAAATTCGTAGTGAGGGTCATTACTCTGATCCTCAAGAACAGGCTCTCTATGACATACACACCTTGTCCCTATATATAGCACAGCAGTTTTAAATTCTTGAGACAGGATTCAGGAACTAGGAAAAAGAATCAAATCACATATTAATGTTAAACAGAGAGAACCCTTTAGTGACTTCTTGCAAAGATTAACTAAGGCTGTACAAGTAGGAGTGACAGACCCTGAAGCTAGATGTGTACTTATTGAATCTTCGGCTTTTGAAAATGACAATTTAGAATGAAAGAAGATCCTTGGGCCTTTAAAGGTTAGGTCAGCATCAATATATGAATGGATCTTGCATACAATGAATGTTGAAACATTTGACTATAGTAGGTAGTAGAAACAATTTCCAATGGTATGAGGAGACACTAAAATGTTTTAATTGTCATAGAATAAGGCATCAAATAGGGGACTGTAGACAAGGACTTTCTAGGAATAATGTCTCCTCTAGGAATGGGAAGATAGGAGGACTCAGCCTTCTGAAATATGTAGGACATGTGGCAAAGTCCACATTTGACAAATGAATGTAAGTTGACAAAAGCCAGACAAGGCAACCTGATACCATCAGGAAACCCCTTCAGAGGCCTCTCACAGGCTCCCATGTCAAACAAGATCCAGTCAATCCCAGTCACTGTGACTGAGAACATGTTTCATCAGGAAAATTAAACTATATAGTGCCTACTGTAAAAAAACATACTGTTCTGGATGATGGAATAGACATGGAAAATGAATCAAAAACTCTAGCAGGAAATAGGGAACATATTATGGCAGACTTCTATAATTGATCATGAATGGCATTGCAATTGAGGGATAACTAGACACAGGTGTGGATGTGAGTATTATTACTCCAGAATCTTGGCATCCAGAATGGATTTTCAGGAGACAGATATTCAATTCCTATTAATTGGAACCCTATTTCAAGTGAAACAATGCAGGGGGAAGGTTGAATTCATAGGGCCAGAAGGACAGAAAGGAAGGCTGAGGTCATATGTAGCTATTAGTCTGGTGAATTTCTGATGTCATGACCTGGTGCAGCAATGAAATACCAGGTTAACATTCCTGTAGTCCCAAAAACTCATGGAAGGATATTATAAGATATTATTAAAAAAAAAAAAGGTGACCAGCCATTCTGGCTATACAAGAACACAAAGCTACTAGCAAACTTTTGGTGGTACTAATGGTTTTGCCTTTAAAATGGTTAACTGAGAAACCCATATGTGTTAAATATTGACCTTTAACAGATGACAAACTACAGGCTTTAGAACAGCTGCTATAGGAGCAACTAGATGCTCACAATATTGAAGAATCAACCAGCCCTTGGAACTGTCCTATATTTATTGTTAAATGAAATCTGGTAAATGGAGAATGGTGACAGATCTAAGAGACTTACATAAAACTATAACAGAAAGGCACAAATTAGAAGAGACTGATTGCAGACTCTTAATAACTTTCAGTACTGTTAGGAGATAGTTCCAGTCTATGACCGAATGTTGGGATAACACATGATCTAATAATTCATTTAAATAAAACCTTAGCTGGTAACAAAAACTTAAATACTCCTGGAGCATTAACAGCTGAAGTAGAAAAAGAATTGGCAGTCATTGAAGAAAAATTACAGGAGGCACATGTAGATAGAGTGAATCCAAATCCTAATTGAATTTTCTATTATATTGCCTTCTAGAATTTCCCCTACAAAAATTTTAATGCAGAGGGAAGATATTATCTTAGAATGGATCTTTTTACTACATAAGCCAAGTAAAAAATTAAAAACTTATATGGAAAATGTCTCTGAATTAATTATAAAAGAAAAATTGAGACTTCATCACCTAACAGAAGCAGACCCAGCAGAGGTTATAGAGCCTTTTACTACTAATGAAATTTAAAAATTATGAGAAGACAATAAACCATGACAAACAGCTTGTGCTATTTTTTTGGGAGAAATTAATAACAATTACCCCAAAGTGATAGAATTAATTTTATAAAGAAAACTACTTGATTCTTTCCCAAATTGTACATGATGCACCAATAACTTTAGCCCATAAACTTTATACTGATGGAAATAAATCAGGAAATTTTGGTTATAAATCAGAAGGATTAAGTAAGGTGGAACACGGCCTTTATGATTCTGTCCAAAAGGGAGAGTTACATGCTATTCTCATGGTACTAAGCGATTTTAAAGTACCTCTCAAAATAGTTACTCACTCACAATATGTAGTAAGAGTTGCCTTGCATATTGAAATGACTGAATTTATATCAGATAATACAGAATTAACTTTATTATTTATTCAAGTTCAAGACATAATCAGGAATAGGCTTTGTCCCATATGCATAACACATGTATTATTCTATATGCCAACTCCTATAACTCAAAGTAATGCAGAAATTGACAGATTGATGATTGGAAGTATGCTGAAGGCCTCAGAATTTCATAAGAAGCATCATGCCAATAGCAAAGGCTTAGATAAAGAGTTTTCTATTAAGAGGAAACAAGTTAAGGAGCTTATAAAGAGATATCTTACTTGTTCTTTCTATAACCAAATACTGTTACCCAAGGAATAACCCAAACAGTACTCAAAGGAATGAGATATGACAGGTGGATGTGTTCCACTTTACAGAATTTGGAAAATTAAAATAAATACACCACACCATTGACACTTACTCTGGTTTTCAATGGGCAACAGCCTAGAGCTCAGAAAAGGCTGATTCATTACTTATGCATTTATTAAAAGTTATGACTATTATTGGTATACCTGCACAAATAATGGCAGACAATGGTACAGCATATTTGTCTAAGAAAATGAAACAGTTTTTTGCATATTATAATATAAAGCATATTGTAGGTATACCAAACAATCCTACAGGTCAGACAGTTATAGAAAGATCAAATCGAACTATAACAGTTATGCTAAACGAACAGAAAGGGATAGAAAATACCCCTAGACATAGATTTCATAATACCTTATTAACCTTGAGAAAGGAACAACAGCAGCAGAGAGACATTGGATAATAGGAAAAAAAATCTGAATTAAATCAACCAGTATATTTCAAGGATGTGTTGACCTCTCCTTGGAAACAAGGAGATATGCTATATTGGGGAAGGGATTTCACTCTTGTTTCCATAGGAGAGGAAAAGCTATAGATACCATCAAAACTAATGAAAATTTGGTTTGAAAAAGAGAAACCTCTTGTGAAAAAGAAATGACAGCTCATCAACAGAGGTGACAGTTATACAAGTGGTAAGAAAACCTCATAAGGTTTGGGGCAGGCTTCTGTCCTTGTCTTTGCAGGAAAATACTCATCTTCAAAGAGTAAAGAGACCTTGGACATTTAGATGCCTAAACATTAAAATATAACTATCCAGAAAGGATCGACAATCAAAGAAAAATCTGACTTATGATGCTGTATTATCTGCATGTATCTGGGCATGTATACATCTCTACTTAAAAATCAGAGCTCACTTTAGAGTTGGACTATGGCGATCCTTCCCTAAATCCAAGCATGTTATTAAAAGAAAAATTCAGAATTTCTGTCTCATGTCAGGAGCCATCTGGTATGGGAGTTTTCAACAATGAACAGTAGATTTTCCTGCAGTAATCTTTGAAGTTTCCAGGAAGAAGATGGGGCCCCACAACAATGACTCCACCTGGCTGATATGATGTCATGATGCTGATAGCTCTACTATGAGACCAGGTTTTGGGTACCAGCTGCAGTAATGTTGTACCTTCTTACAATGTTCTGGCCAAAACTCCAAATAAGAACTTCAGAAAACTTTTTCAACTACTCAGAGACCATTTGCAATTATACAAAACAGATATCTTAAAATTTAACCATCATTTTACTTTTACAAAATTTCATAGAATATCACCCCCATGATAAATGGAAGCGATTTTGGAAGACCATGTCCCCTCTCCCAACAAAGTTTGTTATCATGGTTAGGGACACCATTTAGGGGTTGACTATTACTCATATTGGATTGGGGCTTGGGGTGGAAATTATATAGGCCCAGAGATCTAAAAAACAAAAAAGGGAAAACTGAATGGGATAATAGGTACATTAGTGTGAACTTACTCACATGAATAATAATAATAGTAATAGAGTGAATAATTGTGAGCTATTATTTATGAACAATTTACATTGGTATAGATTTTTATATATTGCTACAAGTTCAAATTATATTTGTTATACTGAATATGCTCCTATTTCTTTATACAATACTTGTCCTGTGCAAAGTTATTTTTTCAGGTTGTATACATGCATGTTTCTACATCTGTTTAAGACATTTTTGTTTATTGATACAAATTTAGGATATGTTTATTATATTGCATTATACATTTCTACCTTTGATCAATATATTTATACATTGCTTACATTTTGAGATTATTCTTCTCCTTTACTGCACAGTTTTTTTTAAAAAATTGTTTAATATTCTAATTAATAAGTCAACCTTTTAGTTATATAAGTATTAAGTATTATAGGTCAATAGCCATTTACATTTTTTATACTTTTGGTCAGGCTAATTAGGTTCTTTAGATACATAGAGATTGTATTCTGCATAGATTGGTAACTTTCAACCACTTCAAAGATATGTAGATCATGGCATTTAAATAACTTGGGCTTCTGTTGACATGAGACACCTCCTGGCAGCACCGATCTATTCCCAAGAGAATGTTGAGCACTGAAGACACTCCAATTGGAGTTTGTTTTCTTCTTGGCACAACTGACCTTTGCAAAGGAACTGCCCATGCTTCAACCACTGACAAAGTGTATGATATCTGGACTGAACAAGCAGGATAGAAGAAAAAGGACTACCAAACCTTGCCAAGAAAGGGTAAGAGGATTCAGAAAATTTTCCTGCCCCTGAAAATGGTCTGTCAGTTACTCTAGGCATTAGCCAAAGTAGGTTGCTTCACCATCGCAAATGAGACTTTGAGTGATTGCTCAGGCAGCCAAGTGTTTCTATCATTTACTGCACATTTTGGAAGCTTATTGATTGCACTTTCTGCCTACTCAAGTAATATTATCTCCCTTCTCAGGCTTTCAAAGGGATTGAGGATTAGATAATCATAGTTACCATCCTCTTATGATCTAGCTAAGCCAAAAGCCATTTCTGATACAAGACTTATACTTCTTAGGATAGAATGTTTATTAAAATATTAGGATATGTTTTTTCCTTAATATGTTTATGCTAGTTGTAATTCCAACATTATACTTGATATCTGTTCCTGTTGTACATAGTTTTGTGTTGGGTTTGGAACTCTCTTATTTAAATAAAAAAGGGGGTGCTGTGGGAGCTCCTTCAGCCAATAGACTTTAAGATACCGCAAACTTGGGCATGGTCTCTTACAATATAAATGAAGCTGTAAATCCTGTGCTCACTCTCGCTTCTGACTCTTGTTTCCCACTGATAGCTTTGGTTCCTGTGCCCATTCATGCAGAAGACTGCTATCTAGAACTGTGATCTGTGAGTCTACCACTAAATAAATAATCCTTTATTATACATAATTCTGAAATAGTGTGGGATAATTTTGTAACTTTTGTCATCAAATCGGCTGATAATAAAACATCACATAATTGAAACAGATTCAATGAAAACTATACCCACGTATGTTTTGCTTTCTTCTATCACAGTATCGTTTCTAATTTCCTTCTGTTCTACAGATAATTCTAAGTCAGTGGTTCATATGTATTTGTGCCATCTACCCAATGTTATTCCTGTTACAGTTTTTGAATTTAATCAAATTTTATCCGAAAACCTATTTTGTCTGATTTTAAACATTTTAAAGTTACTGAAATGTATTTTGTGGGCTATCCTGAAATAGCTCATGAGCTGTTGGAGAGAATGTCTGATATACTCTTGGAGGATGAACTATCCTACACAGGCCTGAAAGGTTTAGTCAAGAATGTAGATTTTCGAAATTTAAAACTCTTGTCATTTAATTGCCTATTTGCCATTTGATTTATAATATTTCTATGTTATGCATTTTATCTTGTTGCCTGTATCAAATATAATGAAATTTTACACTTTTAATGTATGAATTGCACATTGAAAAATATTTTTTTCAAGGAACAAACTTTATCTTACAAACATTTTGGTCTGATATCTCTATTTATACCTATAATTGTCTTCTAGTTTCTGTTTGTGCAGTATGTTTATGTTACTATGCTATTATCAACTACTCAGCATCCTTGTATTGAAATATATTCTAAGTAATTCATCGACAATTTGTAGTCAGAGGATGAAGTTTTGTGTATTTTGTCAATCTCTGTCTTCTACACAGAGCTTTAATCAATATATAGTGTATGAGCTGATAATATAGATTCTGTCTTCTAATTTGCTATTGTTTTGTATATGTCTTACACAGCTTTGTTTCAATTTTTCTCACTTTGTCTGTTTGTGTGTGTCTGTGTGTGTGTGCATGCTAAGGATATGTATTTGCCATTGTACCATGTGGAAGTCAGAATATAACTTGCAAAAATCAGTTCTTTCCTCTGTCTGTATGAAGTCCAGGGATGAAAATCAAGACTTGTATGGGAAAGCTATTACATTTAAAGCAATCTCCCTGGCTCTTATCAGTTTCTTCTTAAAGACCATATACAAGGGAGTATAAGGTCTTATCTTCATGCATCAGGATGACCGATGAAGAGGATTTAATGCTGACAATCAGTAGATGTCATTCCGAATAAAGATACTGAGAAAAATTTCACCAGCATCTTATTTTTTGAAAAATGATGCCCTTTTTGCTTTTCCCAAACTGGAAAGGGATATAGATTAAGAGAGAAAGGGAGCAGGAGATTCACTTACTACAAAAGATTATTATATTAGCATTCCAAAATGTAAGATTTCTATTTCAAAAGTGTTTGGGAGGTTATTATGAAGTGTACTACTATAATCTTAGCTATGAAGAAGTCACTAATTTTGCAAAGGAATTACACCTTATTCCATTATACTTAACTGAGGTGCCTCATATATTGGCTCATAAAAATGTGTAAGGTTCTTAGATTAATAATTAATATTTTTAAAGGTGAAGGAGTTATGCTTTTATCTTGTTAAATTAAAGCATGCAATAGATCTGTATAATAAAAAGAAGATGAGTAAGTTTAACAAAATTTTCTAAGGATAAGACATCAGGATATTCTGCTGATACCACAGTGACAAGCAAGAACTAGTCTATGAAAATGAGTAGCTTTCTTCCTGATAGAAGAAAATTCACAAGAAGAATGAGACAATTAAGAGATCAAGGATTCACATCTGAAACTGAAGTAGCAAATGATGGTAATTTTGGCAACAGCAAGAAGGTTATAGTGGAAGAGTGTTAATTATATTCACGCTTTGAAAGCTACATTGTTGAAAGGGAAAAGATCTGGAAAAAAATCTTAAGGCCTTAAGAATTCCATTTAAACCCCAATGGTCTTCTAATGTCAGTTATGGAATTATAGCTCTCTATTAGGTACCAACAGCTTGGGGCACTCTTTCAATTAAAAAGTACATGTTGCTGTATTAGGAAGACAAAACGTCACATGTGCAAAGACCTACAATCCATATTCCATTAATCTTACAAGGTATTGTGCATATCTTTATAGCAGCAAGTTGGATTTATGGTTATTTTAATAAAAATAGAGATTTCTTCTCTGAGCCTAATGCCTGGTTTACTCCATTCAAATCTGTGACAAAGAGTCCCAGATAAAGTGGTAAATATTAGGTTTCCTACTTATAATCATTTCGGCCAATCATATTCTTACATCTCTTCCCCTGTCTTTTACAATGGTAATTTGCTGTTCCTTTTATAAACTGTATTTATATAGAGGATTAATAAGGTATTCTTTGGGCATAGGGTAGGGTAACAAGTGTCCAAGTTAAAAAAAAAATGATGTTCGTATTTCCAAATAAGAACATAGAGACTATCAATTAGACTTAAGAATGCCTACAAGTTCTTAAATGTTATATAGTTATTATATGTGTTTTTCCCATTGTTTTAATTGGTGTTGTCCACTGGAAGACAGAAAATACAGAGATACAGTATGAATATTAGTAAATGCTAACTTAAAACAATGTCAACTACTCTTTTAAATAACTGTTCTAGATTAAAATACAATCTCACTAATTTTAAATTTACTAATTTGGGGCCTATAGAAAGGAAGACATGAATTCATTCCACTGTGAATTTAGCTATTCATTTTTTTGACATAGAAGTAGAAAATATGTATACTCTATTCAAAAGGTTATAAAATCAGAGGTCAGAAAGACAACAAACTATTGCAAAGGATCCATTCACAGATTTAGAAACAAAGACATTATGTCAGAAATTCACATTTACAAAGAAGTTGCTGGTGTTGATAATGATAAGATTTAAGATATTTTGTGTGTTAAGTTTTTCTATATATGGCCGCCTATTTGGATTGACTAGTTTTTCATCAAGTTTCCAAACAATCAGGAGTTAAATGCTTACTACACTGCATTCAGAAACAATATCCCGTGGCTCTCCAGTTTATAATTCTCACCAGCCAAAGATTCCTTCCCACTTTACTTCACCTACCTCAAAGCAAAGATTTAAGAAACAAACAAACAAACAAATCTGCATCTGAACAACACGCAATTGATAAAACAACGAGGTACCCAGAGAAAGCTGCTGATTAAAAATTTCTCTGTAAACAAAGTTAATGCACCCGTTTAAGAGTGGGAGACACAGCTGAACAAATACTGTGTTGGGAGAGAAAAATCACTCCTTTTCTGCTGAATCCAACTCTTCTCCTGCTGGCAATGTGCTTCAAATTCATCCTGTGTGTCTTGTGTGTGTGTGTGTTCCTGCGTGTGCTTGGCTTTATTTCCCTTTGTTGTCTCCCATCTTTATCCATTCTCCTAACAATAGAATTGCCATGAGAACATTTTCTCTAATCCTACTTCCAACTGTTAGTTTGGTTTGTTTATCTACTTTCTTGACTCACAGCCCAAACCTTCTGTATCAGTTTTATCCCCAACAAGAAGAGCAGGAAGAAGACTCACATGTCATTTTTAGAGCCATTTGCTACCGTGGCAGTGAGGAATCTGTAACACGTGGTACAGATTGACAGTTTGTCCTGTGACAGGATACATGGGAGGAAGAGAAAGAGTGAATTTTTGATTCACTTTCTAAAAACCTCGTGAGTTCTAACAGGATAGAAATGAAAATGGGGAGCTCAAAATGCAAGTTCAGGTACACATGGGCACATCTCGCCTATCCCCACAGATTGCATTCTAAAAGAAAAATCATTAATGTGTATTCAAATTTGTACACCTTACATAAAATGGCTGCTTCATAGACACTCCAATATGGTCTCATTCTAGTTGTTTCTGCCAGCCTTCCCAGACTCCTCTACAAGACCAGAAGAGTGAGTACACTAAACACAACAGAACCTTCCACTCTCCTGTGAAAGAAGTCTTTTTCTCCTGTGAAAAAGTCTATTAGCCAATAAGAGAATAAGCATTATGTTTTGCTAAGACCACGATAAACTACTCTTTCCTTTCATAATTGGAGGTGCAACACTTTGTTTCTGCATAATTTTTTGGCAAAAGTCAACTCATAGTGAGATTTCCTGTAGACCTCACAGATGACGGGATTTAAGTTTCTGTCAGTGACCCAGAAACCCAGACTAATATATTTGATTTTAAAAGACTGACTGACTTTATCCATTTCTGTGTCTAGTGACTTATACAAAGTTATTTTGATACTTTGTGAAAGTTTAAAACATGGATTTCAAATAAAAACCCTTGTGGGGAATATGAAGATCATTTAATGTATTTTTCATTTATTTTACAGCAGTCATTTTGAGTATTTGTGATCATGAGGGACATGATCTGCTCTTTTCACATTCTGTTATGCAATAAGCATTCAAGGCCATCTCCTAACTTCCAGCGCAATTATTTTAATGGTGGAAATGACCTGATAGAGAAGATGTACTGAAATTATCTAATCTACATTTTAGTGGGTAAGTCTGTGGTTAACAACACTACTCTATTAAAGGGGTTATTCAATAAGCAAGATTATGCAAATCTTTTCTTTACTCAAGATTGCTGTGCATTTCTAGCTAATGAAATTTTGATTAAGCTTAAAATTATTTACAAATTCACATTTTCAGCAATTGTAATATGCTTGTCCCTCGCCCAGGAGTACTTTGACCTCCCCTCCCCTTCTTGTGTAGGATAGTTTTCATCCTTCTGACCATTCTACCTTGCAAATCACTTCTTTGGAGAACCAGGTCCTGAGCTTCCCTCAGTGAAAGACAGTGATTCACAAAACTTGGTACGTCCACACATCTCTCCTCAGCATTACAAGGTGTTTCATGCTCAGAATCAGAGATGTCTAAAATCATGGAGTCAGGAGGAACTTTTTTGTTTTAATTCCTATGTGTCTTCAATCCTGGATCCTGATAAAATGTCATGGAAAACAGAAGTTGTAAAGGATAGGAAAATTTCATCCATTCAAAGTTACTTTCATGGAATATTTTAATTCCAGCAAGTGCTGCATAAGGGATCAAATTCACTTGTACTTGGTATCAGGAAGCTATAAAAACAAAGACCTGCTTGCAATGTGAATTAGCTTCTTTGTTTCCTAGAGACGACCTCACATTCTTGCTCCCACTCTTATTTGGACCTAAAGTTAATCTTAGAAGAAATAATTTAATATCCATTTATATCTTTTGGGAAACATACTTGAAAGTTTTATGATAAACTATTCTTGTATTTTTATATAATTAAATAATAAAGTCAGCAATGAAATAAATGATTTTACAGAAATTCAAATTCAGAATTGCACATGAATATATTTTAGAAAGAACAGAAGTATTTATTTTAGGCAAATGGGCTTTCAAAAATGAGGACCCAAAATAGCTTTAAAATTCCAAATTCATATAAGTTTCTTGGCATTCTGTGTTGTGATATTTTTATAAATATACCTAAAATCTGTTAAGTATTTTACACAACTCTGGACTTTGAGAAATACAAGTGTAGTAGGCTGATGAGTCAACCTACTAGTTTTCATTTGTTCTTTGTTTATATTGGAGAATTTGTAAATTTTGCTTTGACAAAGACTTTCTAAAAGACACTTATTTTTTTTAAAAGAACGCAATCCTAATTAAATAGTTAAGTCCCTCAGTTTACTTGTAAAACACTTGTGATATTTACTGTAATTAGAAAATGGATAAAGCGAGCTTGTGACAATGAGAACACAAACATTTCAATCTGATGAAGTATATATTAGAGTTACTATGTGACAATGGCTCTCAAAAGGAAGAACGCCATATTTGTAAGGTAGTGATTTACATTTTGATATCGTCATTATGAATAAATAGAGCATATAAAATGCATGGACATAGGAGAAACCAGGGAGACTATCAGAGCTGTCCTGGTATAGAGGGGCACAATCTAGGAATTCCAAACTGGGAGAGAACCACTTAACTCAAAGGAAGACTGAGATGTACAATCTTGAAGGGATGTGTGAGACAGAGGAATGAGATCAGACTATAGCTGAAACAAACATCATATTCAGTGGCAGAAAGATCCATCAGAAGATGGCAGAAGAGAAAAGCAGTCGCTGGCATGTTGAACTTTACACAGACCATAAGAGACCCTCAAAAGAGGACAAGGGACAGGATATTCAGACCTCAGTACTCACACAAAGTTTCAATAATATTTAGACTTAGTCTTCTACCACACCTCTACCTGGAGAATGTGATTTGAGCAAAAAGGATGGCTCTAATGACAAAGGGTCCCAGATACGCAAGTCCTAGCACAGAGATAAAAGAAACATGGAAAACAGCAGTATACGCCCTCTCAAATTACCAGTTCCATAGAAATGGCCGTAATGGGAATGATCTGTAAGGATCTCAGACAAATAATTCAAAAGACTGACATAACTATATTCAAGCAACTCAAAGAAGATATGAATATAGCCTGGATGCGGGAGCGATGGGAGACCACCCATCTGATGAACCTGACATTCAGTGGTTGCCAAGTTATGAAAAGCCACACATATGGCAGTGAGCTAGCATTATGGTGGACTTTTAGCATTGATTCATTTGAAAAGTTAAGTTGGTGCACAGGTCATAGAAATAAAAGTTCCAGAGATGTCAAGGGTATGGGGATGTTTCACTGGAAATATGACAAGAATACAAATGAGAAGGAAGGAGGATGTGGATCGCAAAAGGATAAAATAAGAGTAAAACTGTTGGTTGTTTATGTAAGCCATTTCTGATATGAAATGTATAGAGATTTGAAACTGACCATATGCGTGGTAATAGTTACACCACCATGACTTTTACCACTATGTTATCAAGTACATCCTGAGATTCTTCCAAGTTGTGAAGGCAACCACATTTAGAAAGACACATTTTCCCAACTTAACATTAGAAAAGTATCACACACACGCACACACACACAAACACCAGCATACTAGAAGCATTTGATTTTGTAACCTGTTTAAATAATTTTTTCCAGAGGAGTCAAATTCTGTTCTCTGCCTCTGTATTGAGCAGCTCACAACTAACTACCTGCAACTCCAGCTCCAGAGTATCTTAGATTTCTGGTCTCATTAGTACCTGCATTCAAGCAATTGTGCACGCACGCAGACACACACAAATAAAATAACAGAAATAAATATTTTAAAAAATTCTTCATCATATAAACCGGGAGAGTGAAAAGAGTCCACTATTGATTAAGCAGAGAATCACTCTGTGGCATCTGTGAAGAACAGAGATTGATTGTGGGCATCATGTTCCCTTCCTGGGAAAACCATGACAATTACACAAAGCAATACAGAAATGGAGGAAAGCTAATGTCTGGTCTGTCAAATAAAGAGGTATAAGTCTATTTTTGCCCTAAGTCTCATCTAATTTCTCTTTCATATCCAAGAAATAAGCATTCTATTATTCTGTAATTCTAAAATCTTTACACAAACTAGCTGCAGGACTTGCATGCACTCTGGCTTAAAATATTTTATACTATTAATTTAATTACTTGTTGTTTGAAGCTATGAGATTGGGACCTTTTTCTTATTCATTGAACCTGAATGATCATCTTGCCAAATACTCTGAGGCAGAAGAAACAAGTAAATACTATCAGTAAGTATATAAAGGTTTAAATGTCATCCCTGAAGATAAGAGAATGGACTTTTAGGGTCAACGCAAAGTGGTAAAAAGTACATTGGCAAAACACAGTTCTTCCCCCTTTATTGCTCCTATATTGCCACCACAGTAGGTAGTTGTAGGAACTAAAACAGACAGACCTATAACCATTGGAAAACCATCTTCTGCAATTTTCATGTAACACATTCTTGCACCAAATGTTGATCATCGACAAGAATGTCCACAGAACCAGGGTGTCAAAAACTGTTCAAGTTTCTGTTTTACAACCTAAGGCACTGACAAATGTTTATAAGGTTTGAATTCCTGTGATACAATTACACATGGCAAATTTGGAGCCTGACTTATAGAGGTTATTTCTAGTTAATAATTGCAACAATCTAAGAATGCAAAACTCCTTACTTTAATTTCATGTTGAACACTGATGATTCACATTTAAATACAATATTAATTTTTCCTTAAGAAAATGTGTCCTACAGATGGAAACAGGGTAACTTCTGGAATGAACTAGAAACCTAGGGCAATGGAATTCCCCAGGGATATATGAGGGTGACACACACACACACACACACACACACACACACACACACACATATATATATTTTACTCCTGTAGCAATAGGAGATATGGAACCTGAACCAGCCATCTCCTGTAACCAGGCAAGACTTCCAGAGGAGGCTTTGGCCACATAATTTCTGACCTACAGTTTGCCCTGCATGAAAGTTATGATCTGACAAAAGTGTCATAGAAAATATGAGAGTGGCCAAGCAAGGACTGGTTCAGCTTGAGATGTATACTATGAGAGAGAGAGCCCAACCCTGACACTACCACTAGGGCCAGGGCCCAGAGGCTGGATAGCTCAGGGACCTAGGAAAGAAACAAACAAGAGTGGCAAAAATGAACAGAAAAGTCAAGGAAACGATTCCTAATGACATTCTGCTGTACTCAGATTGTTTTCTAGCCCAATTGTCATCAGAGAAATTTTACCCAGCAACTGATGGAAACAAATGCATAGACCCACAGCCAACATTAGTCAGACCTCAGAGGTGGAAGAGGGCGAGAGGTGAGAAGGGATATGGGAGACAGAAGGTCTAAGAACACCATGGGAAAAGACAGAGTCAACTGACCTGAGCTCATAGGGGCTCCCAGAGACTGAACCTCCAGCCAGGGAGCCTGCATAGGTTTGACCTAGGTCGTCTGCACATATGTGTAGCTTAGTATTCTGGTGAGACTCCTCAAAGAGGGAGCAGGAACTGTCTCTGAGTCTGTAACCTGCCTTTGGGACAGGTAACTTGGTTGCCTCATGTAGCCTTAGTAGGAGAAGAGATGCCTAGTCTTACTGCACCTTGACATGCCATGGCTGGCCCATATAAATGGAAGGCCTGCACTTTTCTGAAGAGACAGGAAAAGGAGTGAATGGGGACTGAAAAGTTGAGGGCAGGGACTGGGAGGAGAGAACAGAAAGGGAGAGTAAAGTATGATCAGGCTGGAAAAATTAATCAATTAATAATTTTTTAAAAAAGAAAGAAAAGGTGTCCTAAATATAATTTCCCTTTAAAATTTGATGCTGTTTTGAGTTAAGGACCCCCACTAATTCGGACTGGCATAGAAATCAGTATGTAGCCCAGATTTGCCACTTACCTGTCCCAGCCTTTGAGTTTCGGGAATCCAGGCACGAGCGCCATACCTGGCGAACATCTCTTGAATTATGGTATGTTTGTACACCTTGTATGAACAATTGGTTCTCAACAGCAAACAGGACTTAGTTATTTCACAAATGAATTCCGGCTCACCCTCGAGCAATACTTCTACCAGCATTCAGTTTCTGACATCTTATCAGAGGTGAAACTGTTTAATTCACCGGGTATTGAATTTAGCCCCTCTTTGATACATTTCAATACATAGTACCAAAAAGGTGAGTTGGTTGTTGGCCTCAAACGACTGATTTCCACTTAACAAGGCACAAAGGAATCGGACTCTGGTGTCATCACAGTTCAACAGGGTGCAATCACCAAAACTCATTTGTTTAGGCCTGATTAAGTCCAGTAGAGGGAGTATGAAAATGAATTCTAAAGGATCAAACAAAAGAAAGGCATGAGGACAACCATCCACAGTGTGCTTTCATTTCCTCCTACAATAGCGAGTGGTTGCCCTGTGCTGTCAAGTTCATGAACTTGCTAACAGTGTTTTATAGGAACAGTATGTTTTCTACATTTGATCTGAGAGAGACACATCTGAGTGTTCACCAGTGTCCACTTGCCTCCTAAATGTGGCAGCACAGAATTCTTCAATGTCTGACATTTCAAACCTGGCCTGGTATACAAAGCTTTGTGCAGAGTAAACCTACTGCGCTCCCGATGCTTCTTTGAAAAGGTTGACAAGAAAAACCCAGGTGAGACCACGTTTCACTGTCTGGTTGTCATTGGGTGGAAGAGTGCAAGTTAAGCACAAGAGAAGCACGCACAGAAAACATTAGGATATGGCATAAAAGAAAGCACTCATATTATTCTAAGACAAATCTGCTTTCTTAAAAAATAATGCAACATTGTACCATTATAATAAGGGTCAATTATTTCAACATTCTCTTTGTCTAAAACATTGAGGATATTGATATGCTTCACTCTTTTCATTCTCTATGCTTTTACCCATTTGAGAGCAAAATAACTAGTTAGGAGAAAGAGACACAGACTGGTAGAGGAATATGATTACATTATTATAATATTTATGCAGACTCAAATTCCAATATTCCCTTTGTTTCCACGAGCTTTAGACCTTCCATGTTTTCTGCCCTATTCTTTATGACCATACAAGTACTATTCCTAGCCCACTTTCAAAATGCACAAGTTATGGTTCCTAAGTAACTTTCATAATTTTTTAGCCTTGTTCCCTCCACTACAAAATGGAAATTCTAGCACCAACTGCTCCAGCTGGTTGTTGTGGGAGGAAACTGATGATGCAGGTGATCACCATGTCTCAATTAGTCATCATAAGTCATCATAATACTCTAAGAAAATTCACCTGTGTGGAAAAATGCTAGAGGGGTTCCCTGCGGAGTTTGTGTTTTGGCCAGATATTTAAGGTTTTATTTTTGTCTGTAAATTTGAAAGCCGTGAGTTCTGCACCTGTGCAAACTGTCACTTCGCAGCCATCACTTAGCCATGCCACCACTGAACTCTGCACACCCCTACCCAAATTGAAACATCCACAATGAACTAATAGGCCTTGAACCATCCCAGAATGGATCAGAGCCCATTCAATACTTCTGTTTTGTAGAAACTGCTACATTTGAGAGGCTAAATGCAACAGAAGGACTATGGAGGGCAAGAAGTATTTTTACAGCACACTGACAGTTCTAAAAAAAACTATCCCAATAATTAATTCTGCAGCCATTTCTGCTATGGATTCTCTGATAGATAATTCTGTTAATATGTGCTGAGCACATATGCTAGAGGCTCTGTGCTGCAATTTACACACTTTGGTGCCTGACTCCTGTATGAAATTTAAATGGGGAAAAAAGATAAGCACGCTGATTATCTGTGTGTCTGATAAATGAATGTCGCAACAAAATTTTACAGCTCAAAAGGTTATTTACTTAAGTGAGATTTTGCATGTGTGCATGGAAAGGTCAGATTTTTTTTTCTCTCTCGTTGAAGTGAAATTGCTCCCACTTCTTGACAAATCTTTTAAGGCGGCTACTCTCCTCGCAGTGTTGACAAGGACAGGAGAAGGATGTGGCCCGAGGAAATCACACAAGCAGCATAAAATCCTGGCTGGAATCAGAGGCGGCCCACAGTTTGTGGTTTTTGAAAGTCTGTCAAAAATGTTGCATAATATGAAAGTGAAGACGGGACTTCTGAAAAAGAAATCAATAGCTGGATCTTTTGAACTGCCCATGTACAAAGTTCTAATGAAAATGTCCTTAAGGGGAGTGTTAATAGTGGACTTTGAGATCAGCTTCACCGCTGGTCTGATAACACTACAGAGCATTTGAAGTTTTCAAAGAATTCAGGACTTGAAAAGTTTGGCTCAGATACTGAGGATGTAAATGCCTCTGAGCGGTCTGAGAAATAGCTACTCACCACTGAAGAATATACGATGTATGTGTTTTCTGAACCACGTCAAATTTTTGCCATAGGACACAATTTACTTCAAGGAGGGTTGATAGCTCCCTAAAAAGAAGCACTCCATGTTCAAGCTAATAATTGATTAGGCACAAAGAACCAGAAACCAGGTAGTAAATTTCATTAAGATCACTAAAAATAATTCTTGATGAAAGCCTGATTAGGGGATGTATTTTTCTAAATACATATGAAGCAACATTAAGCAAAGTTGGATGTTTAAAAACTAAAATATTGTTTTGTATTGTTTCCCATGTTTTCCTTTCTGTATTTTCTTCTTTTAATAAAACATAATTTGTTCATTTTTGCTCAAGATACAAACTTACTTGTAACCTAAATCATTATGGTATCATCAACATTAAACTGATAGCTGAAATTTTCAGTTGTTTTATTCTAATTATTTTCATCTCTTTTTCTTGTTTCCAATTTTTAATCACAAAAATACTCATAATTTGGGGACAAAAACTCAATTGATTGGGAAATAATCCATCATAACAAGAAAGTGCACACATACTATCATTCACAAAATCTGTGCCATCAAAAAATTCAGCTTCATTGGTGTTTCTTTAGAAAACTTGCTACTCAATATATCCCTGAAAACAAGCATCTACTAATACATCCAAGATATTAAAAATTATTTTGTTGTATAAACATTAAAATAGATACTTTTTCTTACTGTTTACTCTGTCGGATCTCTCTACCCCAGTAGAAGAAATTGACAACTGACAAATAAAGTCATCATTAGCAGTCATTTTGGAGGTTGCAGTTCCAATGTAAATTATCATTACATTGAAAGCAAGTTTGCTCTAGCTATTTTATCATTTGTGTTGTCTGAATAGCAATGTTTCCTGCTATCAGTGTCAAAAAACACATTCAAGTCATTATGTCTAAACTTTGTCATTTTTTCCCTCACATTTTTCCTCTCAAGAAATATAACAAATCTTTAGGCATGGTGGAACACACCTTTAATCCCAACACTCAGGAAGCAAAGGCAATTGAATCTCTGTAAGTTTGAGGCCAGCTTGGTCTACAGAGTGAGCTCCCCGACAGTCAGCGCTATTACACTGAGAAACCTGTCTCACTGGGTGGTGGTGAAACAAGCCTTTAATTCCAGCACTAAAGAGACAGAGACAGGTGGATCTCTATGAGTTCAAGGTCAGCCTGGTCTACAGAGTTAGTTTTAGGACAGACTCCAAAGTACAGAGAAACCCTGTCTCAAAAACCCATCTCTCAAATAAAAGAAAAGAAACCCTGTCTCGAAACACACACACACACACACACACACACACACACACACACACACACACACACACATGTTAAATCAAGCACATTCTTTTAATCACATAGAGGGTTACAAGACTTGGACAGATTAAAGTTTTATGCCAGACTATTCCATCCCAGAAGTCACATTTTAGCTTCTCAGGTATACCACCTCTACAAAATCCATGATTCTTTTTCCTCTTGCCCACAAAGAAAAACAGATATTGCATCACCAAACATTCAGTGCTGCTTCTCTGCAGCATTAGAGAAAGAATTGGCATAGAGAAAGGCTGAGTCTCAAGACTAGTTACTCACTGGCTTGGACTTAGTTCCTGTGAAAATGTGTTGGGTGTTGCCTATCAACCAAACAGCACTTATGGGGCCATTTAACATCACTTCTTACTCTGGCTAGATTATAGTTGTCCTGCCAATCAAAGCAGATAAAGCCACCATCCTCATCTGAGGCAGTCTGGAAAGTTGAGCAACACGTTGGCTGAAAATATAAGCAAATTAAGGTATAAATTGTACCTCTATGCCTGTGGTACAATTTTACTGATATTCCTGAAGGATCAAACATTTTCTTTATCTATGATGTAATCTGAACTTGATGCATGGTCTGCTGTTCAAATAGGTTTATATTTTGAGAATTTACTGTAGACTCCAAAGTCTCACCTACTCTCAATATATTTCCTCACACTGAACTCAAGATATGAATTACCTATATTCATACTGTGGTACAGTCATTTGGTACTCTACAATTTCTCAGGAACTATGCAGTTAAGTTGGACTAATTTGGATCTTTATGTCATATTTCCCCAAGTCAGATAATTATGCACTTTCTTCGTTTATACTGGGAATATATATATTGCTATCTCTTGGGTTTGTACCCCTCTATATTTCTATCCAGTCCCTATTTTGCTTCCTCATCCACTCACCTGCTTTATAATTTACACGTCTATCTGCATTATTTTATAGACTAGGTAACCTCTAATAAAAAACCAAAAATCTCTCTATACTTTCTCTATCCATCCCTCTGTCTCTCTGTGTGTATCTCTGTCTCTGTCTTCCTCTCCTTCCCTCCTTCCCATGCTTCTACCCTCTATCTTTTCTCCTTTTCCTACATTTCCCTCTTGTTCTTTCACCTATATCTTTAGCATCCAAAATAACATGAAAAAGATGTTCTAAATGTACATTTTAAACTCAAAGAAGCAGAGTGATGTAGGGTCTATCAGGCTGTGCCAGTCTGCAGTGTGTCCCTAATACAAGTTTCTTCGCTTATCTGTACTTTAAACCCTCAACTAAAAATGGGGATAATGAAAGTACCGACCAATTTGATATAGTCCAAGGATTAAAAGCATTAATGTATGCTAACCACACATTACCAATTTAGTAGTAGACAAAACAGAAGATGAGCCTGCATCAATCTGTTATAGTCATTAGGAAAAGCAGCATTAATTAGCAATGTCACTAAATATACACACGTGATAAACAGTGCCAGTAAATATCCATATACTGCGACCAAAGCCCTTCCTCTTACTCACCCGTTACAGATCCCTGATTGCCACTATCTAGTGATTCATAATAAATTTCAAGAGGCCAATTTCAAATTTGAGGAATTAAAGAAAACCATCTTGGAATGACACATTCTGTTCTTTTGTACCAAGTGATGCTCTACGGACTACATCCTTCTCTGTTAGGCTAACATACCTGTACATTGGACATTTTAAGTTTTAGATTACAGCCGATTGAGATTAGAGGCTGGGGTATTTTCTTCAACTACCAATGAGAATTATTGAAATATATTAATTGACTAGTGCTCAATCTTGATTTGCACATTGATCTCAGACAAATATCTCAGCAGAACAGTCACTGATAATTGCATTTCTTCCTTCTACTTTCTAAGTTGAACTAATAATCTTTTTGCCAATGATGGACAATTACCCACAACATTTTTGGAAGAAGTCTTTGTATTTCTTGCTCTGACCCATCATTAGTTCGCCTTCTGACCATGGAAAACCTTGTAATTTTTCCATTTTATATTCTTCCTTACAAAAACTTTTCTTTTTCCATTTTCTTTGTTTATGTGTATGTTAGTGTGTATGTGGGGATAGGTAGACTTGAATGTGGGCAGGCATAGGGACAAGGAGATTTCAGACCCATGAGGGCTAGAGTTACAGGCAACTTGTGCCCCTGACTTGTGTACTGAGACCTGAACAATGTCTGCTAAAGAAAGTAAACACTCTATTGAGCCCTCCCTTCAGACTTATAATGTTTTCATTAAAAATGATGACAAATGTATAAAATTACTTTAACTATTGAATGAGGTAACGTATGCTAAGTTTATGAAGGGGTCTGTCTTATAATAAGGAATTTAAATATTCCTTATTTATGTTGCAGTTAAATCAAACTACCGACTCATCAAATGTCTAAAAGAAATGAACTTGTAATATATTAGGATTTGGACAGCAGTACAGAAATGCTGACTTAAGGCAATTGAGCAAGTTATTATGTAGCAATATCTACCTTTCATTTATTATGTCTAAAGGATAATAAATCTGTATGATGCTACACAACTCTCCACCCAGGAAAAGAACTGGAGATACTATTTGAAAAAGAAAAGTGTTATTCTCTTTCTTGGAAACAATGCATTTGTCATATTTGAACTTGGATTTCCTCATTAATCCTTTTCAGACAATATATAAAAGAAACCCATCCTCTTTCCCATTAGAGGTACTGGGGAAAAATCAGCTATTCATAAATTCAATCCTGATAGGAATTATAGTCAGTTACAGTGGCTTTTTCAGATGTATTACATGTATTTCTTGATCTGCACCATGCAAGGACCTGAAGAAAAAGTCAGAGAGTATAATTTTGACATTGACGATTAAAAAATACTACTTTGCATTTGAGATCACATCATTGATGAAGGAAGGTAAATCTAACTCATTACTTCATTTCTCTATAGTGCTGTGGAGTCAACTCATATTCCAAACTGGAGAGGAGCCAAAGTGTTTTCATCACCTACTTTCTTGTTAAATTTAGAAAGGCTACGTTCTCTCCTCGAGAATATACTTTACTATGAATGAAATATCCTTGATTATTACAAGGGGACATAAGTCTTTGGAGAGTTTTGTTTTACACCCCTACTGTTAAAATGCTTTCCATTTTACCTTCATACAAATTAAAAGCACCTTATATTTTCATGTCAATTCAACAAATGTAAAAAGTATAAGTATATATAATTTAATAGCAGTGGAAAGTGACACAGGTTTTTTAGCTCATCTAGTTTGAAACATAAATTATAAAACCACAAAGGAGCTCTCTTCCTGTGCTGAGATCGGAGGTGCACACTGGACCTTGCATGCCCCCTGCAAGATCGCCCGATCCTCTGTGGGTCTTTGGAATCCCAGCACTCTCTCTTCCTGTGCTGAGATGGGAGACACGGACTGGTAAAGTTGGGTGCGCCTGGCGGTAAGGTCCCCGCGGGCCTCTTTGTTTCACACAACCCTGCACACCCCCCCCCCGCAAGATTGCTCTTTCCTCTGTGGGATGGAACCCCAGAACTCTCTCTTCCTGTGCTGAAATTGGAGATCCAGAAGGATCAGAAGTCCAGACGGGACTTCCTCCTCCTGCACTGTGATCAGCTATCCAGAGGGGTGAATGTGTAGAAGACATCCTGGGAGGTCCCCACCTGCTGAGACTCCCCTGACTGAAATCAAAGGAAGAGATGGGTAGGCATCAATCTACGAAT
>PVIU01020181.1:0-34547 GCA_004026605.1 Ondatra zibethicus
CTGCAATGCTGTGGAGGTTAGGCTGCAATGCTGTGGAGGTTAGGTTGGAATGCTTTGGAGGTTAGACTGCAATGCTGTGGAGGTTAGGCAGCAATGCTGTGGAGGTTAAGGTGTACAGCTACAAATGAAATTGCTGCAAATGTTCTTGTGCCAAGACTGACATGAATTTAAACTTTGGAGTAACAATATACATTCAACAAAAAGACAAGTTAGAAAAAACTCTGAAGAGGAGTTTATTTTATTTGCTTATTTAATTTTATTTTTCCTTTTATTGAAAATAGATTTTTTTCTCACATAATTTATCATGATTATGATTTCCTTTCCCTCTACTCTTCCCAGTTCCTCTCCACTTCCCCTCTGATCCAGATCAACTGACTTTCTCTCTGTCACTGAAAAAAATTCAAGTTTCTATGAAATAATATTAAAACATGACAAGAGAAAATATAAAATAAAAAATTATGGCATAGAAGTAGGACGGGACAAACCAGCAGAAGAAAGAGTCCAAGAGAAGACACACGGATCAGAGACCCATTTATTTGCTTGCTCAGCAGTTTCAGAAAGACATTAAACTGGAAGTCATAACACATACATAGAGGACCTGATGCAGATTTCTGCAGACCCTGTGCATGTGGTTTCAGACTCTGTGAGTTCATGAGCTTTGTTCAAGTTGATTGAGAGATCCCTGTTTTCTTGTCTTCATCTCCTCTGACACTTACTCCCTTTTTGTCTTCTCTTCTGTAGGGTTTCCTGATCTCTACAGGAGGGGTTTGATGAAGACATTCCATATAGGGCTGAGTATTACAGGACCTCTTTCACTTTTTGTGTAAAGTCTGTGGGTCTCTGTATTTGTTCCCATCTGCTGCATGCTGAAGCAAGAAGGAATTTTATACCTTTATTATATGTAAAGGGTGTTTCTGGTTTTGTAAATGATACTTGCTAGAAAAATATCATAATGCACATGTATTATCACTGAACTGTTTAGAGAAATGTATGAAGTTTTTTCACCCAAATACTGTAATAGTGTAGAATGCAGCAATAGTAAGAGTCCCTACTAAGATTTATTCCTCACACTGAAAACTGCAGGTAGCAACACACACACATACACACACACACACACACACACACACACACACACACACACGCACAAAGGTAACTACAATTTCTAAATAAAAAGTACAAAAGAAAGGGAAACTCAACCAATGAACTAAGTCCACTTCTGGGTCATCAAAGGTCAAGTGAAACGTGGCTTTATATTCTGAATATTTCAAATATCTCCCTATTAAATTTCTTTATAGATAGATTATATTGCTCGTGAACACATTACCATTCTCTAGACATACTATAAATGGCTGGGTATAGTTGTAGACAGGACATACAAATTTGTTTTTAGAAGTTGCAATGCAGGGTTAGAGAAACAGCTCAATGTTTAAAAATACCTACTGCTCTCAGAGGAGATCTGAGTTTTATCTCTAGCATCCATAGTCTTTGCCACCATCTTCTGGCTTTTCTAGGCATCCACACACTCTTGATCCACTCATATACTCATAAAAGTAAAAGCAAATCTTTACGAAACAAAGTTGAAATTATTTTTATTATAACAATAGTATTTAATTTATATTTTGTATGCATAATTTTCCTATCCTTGAGATTTACTTTTTAAAATGTCTTTAGCAGTATGATTTTCTTCAGCACTGCAGTTCTGAGATTCCTGCTCCCTTTCCTGCTTCCATTGATCATTGAGCCTTGTTACAATAATCAATGGTTTGATTTACAGAAAACCTGCTATGTGGTTGAAAGTCAGCAAATGTGTCCAGACTTAAAATGCACAACTGGTCCTTCAAGGTACAAGTGGAATTTCTGGGTTAGAGACGTTGTCATTCACTCACTTGCTCATTCCTCCAGTATTAATTGTCAGGTTCCATGAGAAAGGTACTATATATACAAGGTGCATGACTCAAACAGGAAAGCAGCCTTAGAAGACCTCAATGAGCACATAGCTTCAAGGAAGATGCATTCTACACCTGTACCAGGAAGTATCTGTAATAAGACATCATAACCAAGAAGATGCTTTCCAACTGACCCTTTAACATACGTTTCTGGTGCTAAGTGCAGCATTACACTGTGACTGACCATGAACTTTAGAGTCAGGTATTTCCGCTGGGCATACTGTGTGGTTTATAAAAACCCAGGGAAGCCATTTTATCTCCTTTTTCTTGTTTTCAACAGCTGTGAAATAATGGTGTTGATCATTGTGACACATCTTAAACAGGTTAACCTATGCTTTAGGTTGAGCCATGCAATATTTCTGACTTTATGATTTTTGGTTGAACAAATGACATTGAAAATTCTCTTGCTGTTGAAATTAGACTTCATTAAAGTTTATCAGAAAAAAAGATATTAATGTGCCAAAATCAAGTTACAGAATAAAAGGGTCAACAAGGCTGCATTCACAGAAAAAAAAGGGTCAATAGGAACAAGGCTGCAGTTACAACATCAGAAGAGGCTTGAACTTCCCATGTCTACCAGGCATGGACAGGCACAACAATAACCCATTCAATGTTGTCTCTTACCCATGGTGAGAATGAAAATTTTTAAGAGTTCAAAGTCATACACACAGTGGGAACCTCTGTATCAGAACCATCAACTCCTTTGTGCTCCTCTGAGATGATGGATATATTTGTGTGGCCAGTGTAATAAGGCTTAAGAGGCAGTTCTATCAGGTGGGGTATTACTGCCTTAATCAACAAATTGAATCCAGACAAGTGTTTATTATGGGCACCAACATGAAGGGCCTGGAAAGTTGATCAGCAATCATGATTCATGTCCAGAGTTTTCAGTCTCAAAGAGAGGTGTCCTTTACCTGTTAGTCTCAGTTTTCCAAATGGCAGGCGAAATGCCCAGACAACTGACAACTAAACCAGTCAGGAAAAATGTAACAAGGGTCATCAAGGGCAGTCAGTTCAGAGTGCTCTCTATCTTTTGGCCTCTAACTACAATGGCCATGTTCACTTTCACATCTACATAGCTGGTGTGGATGTTGAACAGTCCAAGTGATGGCAGAGTGATCAGATGCTAAAAAGAAATCTCACACTAGCTCAGAACTGAGAGATAGATAGTTATTTATTTAGGGGGAAATCTTACAAATCAGGATTCTCTGCTTGAACAGTGGATGGAGATGGGATCCAAACAATCCAAAAGAGCAAACGGAAACCAGGGGGAAAGAGAGAAGGGGTGGACTTCACAGGGGTGTCTGGGTATATAGTGTAAGAGGCCAGGCCCCAGTAGGCAGATAATTACAAGCTGTAAACCTTCCTGCAGCACCTCCCCCTTTTGTTTAAATAAGAGAGTTCTAAACCTAATACAAAATTATATACAATAAGAACAAATATCCTATTCTAACTAGCTTAAGTCTTGAATAATAAATAACTTGGCCAAGTCATGAGAGGAAAGTAACTACACTTATCTAGTCTTCAACCCCATCGAAGATCCGAGAAGGGAAATAATGTTACCTGAGTGAGTAGGAAGTGCAATCAAACAACTTCCAAAACATGCAACAAATCACAGAGACAACTGGCTACCTGGACAGTAGATACTATCACATTTTAGCTTAAACCTAAATTTTAGTGAAACCTCTTTTTCCAAAAGGAAAGATTCCTGGTTTCTTTTTTTATTTTTTTTCATTTATTTTACATACCAACCACAGTTTCCCCTCCCACCTTTTCTCCCATTCTAGCACCTACCTCCCTTCTACCCCCTCTCCCTGTTAATCTCCATTTAAAAAAGTGCAGACCACCAATGTTCATGGGAGTTAACAAAGCATGCTGCCTCAGGTTGAGAGAGGACCAAGCTCCTCTCCCTGAATCAAGTTCAACATTGGGTGTGGCATGCCAACACAGGGAATGAGTTCCCAAAAGTCAGTTCAAGCACCAGGAACAGATCCTTACTCCACTGCTAGAAGCCCCCAAACAGATCAAGCTATACAACTGTCACACACTTTTAGAGGGTCCAGGCTGGTCCCATGCAGGCTCCCTAGCTGTCAGTCCAGAGTCCCTGAGCTCCCAGGAGCCCAGGAGCTCAGGTCAACTGTCTCTATGGGTTCTTCTCTCATGACCTTGACCCCCACCCTGCCTAGTTCAAATAATCTCTCTCTCTCTCTCTCTCTCTCTCTCTCTCTCTCTCTCTCTCTCTGTGTGTGTGTGTGTGTGTCTGTCTGTCTGTCTTTCTGTCTATCTGTCTCTCTTTCTCCCTCTGTCTCCTTCAGGACTCCAGGAACTCCCCCAGTTCTTGATTGTGGATCTCTGTATCTGTTTCCATTAGTTACTGGATGAATGCTCTCTGATGACAATCAGGATAGTCATCAATCTGATTACAGGAGAAGGTCAGTTCAGATACCCTCTGCACAGAACTCAGTGACTCCTTTTCATATGAAGCCAGGGTGTCACTGGAACCGTTTCAATTGTACAAAAAGCTTACTGAGCCCTTCCTTCTCTTCTTTGTCATGCCTGAGTTCAATTTGAACTAAAGAGGAATATCAAGTTGCATTTGAAAGGCCTTCATCAATCTGTGTATATCAGTTGAACATTCAGTTTTATGTTAAGTTATCAAACTATTTCCAAAGTGCTGGAACACTTTGCAACTAACTCCAGTCATGCAAGGTTGATTCAGTTTACTTAGCCCTGGGTATTTTATATAGTGTATTTCAGGGAGAAATGCTTACTAGATTATTAGCATTTTAATCTCTCAGAAAAAAAAATGTTACTCTTTTTCTTTAGTATAACCTTCAGTTCATTGAACTGGGACTACAGGAGTCAAAAGAGGCAACAGAAAGATAATTTTACTCAAGGACTTCCAATTTCCCAGTTGAAATAGATCTGTAAAGGATAAGCATAAAAGAATAAAAGTAGGCAATCCATTCTCTTTTTGGAAATGTGTAGTGTATGAGTGGCACAGGAGGAGGAATTTGTGAGTCAGCTTGATTCAATATTCCCACATCGTATGTATCACATGATCCCCCATAAACATATATATATATATATAGCCATAATTTATCAAAAGTCAATGTAAATTTAGCAATAAATTAAGTCAAAGTGCTGAAAGCAAATTTCTGAGCAGCTTTTTTAAAAGAGTAAGTACAATTAAAAAATAAATAAGTAAAAGTTAAAAATGTTTAAGATATCTAGCATAAGCAAAGTTTTGTGTGTGGGACTTTCATAGTAGCATGCAGCTGAAAGTCAGCATTTAGGCGGTAGAGAAAAGAGGATTAGAAATTAAAAAATATCCTAGCCTACATAGCATATTCTAGGGGATCTTGGGCTACATGAGATGCTGTTTCAAAACATAAACAAACGAACAACAAAAATAAAACAATAAAAAGTGTATGCTAAGCATCACAAGGATATTCTAATGAGATTAAAGCTCTGGAGGAGTTGAAGCAAGAAACCACAAAGTCCAGTCAATAATTTATTAAGAGGGTACAAAGGAAAAAGAGACTCACAAATACAGAACAGGATAGATGCCATTACTGATCCAGCTGCCATTTTCCTGCCTTTCTGCCCAAGGGCAATGAGGACCAATCACAAGGCTTACTCCTGCTTTGACTACCCAAGAGAGAGAGCATGTGCCCCCTTCTCAGTTTTATCCAGCCATGTAGCCAGAGAAAACCATACCCATAGGGCTAGTCATCCCAAACACCACTGGCCGAAATGGATCGAATTTCCATAATACTTTTTGTCTAATTAAGAAGGTTCCAGTCCTAATATAAAGCTATATACAATAAGAACAACTAATAAGCATTTTCCAAAAGAAAGAAAAGATAATAACAAAAATAAAAATGAAACTATAACTAGCAAGAACAATATCAAGCAAGAAACACATTCTAAATGTCCAGTCCATGGGTAATTGGCAAATTACAAAGATTCCTCCAATGGTTATCTTTTCCTGAAGAGTCTAAGACTTATATCAACTATGTATTTAGCTAACATATCTAACTGTCTGGTCAGGGTACACAGAGGAGTACCCAAGCCTTGTGTGGTGGATTTGACTGTTGCTCATACAGACAGGAAAGGCTAAAAGATAAGCAGTAAAGGTGGCCCAGATGGAAAAGCCTCTTAAGAGGTCCAGTGTGTTTTACAATGTGTGCAGGCTGAAGAAAGGAAGAAACAAAGTGGTGTAGCCAATTATAGAAATAAAGAAATAATTTAAAAAAAACACTCTTTAAAGAGTCAGTAAAAGTGCACATAAATATGGGAAATACACAAGTTTTCTGAATCCTTTATGTTATTGTGTTGATACTAAATTTTTTGATGGCTGATGGGCAAGAGACAGCTGCTGGGAGATATGGAATTGAATGAGAGACTCATGCAATGTAACAACCTAAGTATTTTAAAAATGCCTTAACTTTAAAACAGAAGTCAAAAATGTATTTGTAAAATGGAACTGAAAAGATACACTGCTTTGGAGAAGAGGTTTTGTTTTACTTTCCATAAAAATCAGGCTATGGATTTGCTCCAGGTTAAGATGGATGGATCAAGGGAGACCACTTGAACTTTAACAGGTAATATCTATCTACAAAGGTTATAACTGGTCTTCCCTGCACTGGGCCATTATATCAAATTTTCTCAGAGTCCCTATAAGATTGCCAGTGTCCCCAATCAGCAGGAAGTAGTCTAAAGAACAACACCCAAATTCCAAAATATTGTTTATGCTTGTTTAGTTTCATTTATGGGCGGTTTCTTAAAATTAATTAATGGTCATAGTCTATATCTTTCTAAAGAAGAAAGGAAGATATGATATAAAAATGATGGGGAAAAGGGTAGATTATTATAATAAAAAGGGGGTTAGATCATTGAATCTATTTTAATTCTACTTTCATTTATTAACTGTTAACCTCAAAATACTTCTCATTGGTATGAATTTTGGTTCACTGATACAAATTTAAGGTAAATTTTATTATAGTGAATATATATTTCTACTCTTGTCTAAGGTATCATATTTATCCAGTTCACTTGATATATAACTAAGAAATACAGATTAATAATCATCTATAGGAGTCAAACTTATAGTCATATTAGGTAGGGTTTTTAGGTATACAAAGACATATTTCTATTAGATAGATAATCTTCAAATACTTCAAAGACATACAGAATATAACATTTAAAATGTTTTAAGAACTTAGATTTTTCTTGACAGTGACACATGTCTGCTCTTGGCAACATAACCAATTACTTCAAAGAGAATGATGGGCATCATTTTAAATGTCTTATGGAGCTTTTGGGCAAGAAACTACTGTTGCTTGGACTGCTTGACAGTATGCTGCATAAACTGGACATGCAGGATCCAAAGGAAAATGACAGCTAAACTTTGCCAAAACAAGGCAGGATGGTCCTTCAGGTTCCTGCTTCACAGCAGACACTACCAGACATTCTTTAAGACATAGGAGAAAGCAGTTGTTGCACTTTGTCAAAATAGGCATGACAGTCCTACACATTTCATGCTTCATTGAAATGTCTTCCAATGTTACAGAAGAACACTAGGCAATGTCCAGGTAGCCAGATCTCTCTGCCATTTCTAGAGCTTGAGAAGTTTCTTGCAATGCACTCCTGTCTTCTTAGGTAATATTATATCCTTCTGGGGTCTTTGGTGGAGCTGAAAATTAGATAATTACAATTATAGTTTTTCTTAGTTATGATAAAAGATGAATTAGATATGAAAATTTAGACTCACAAAGATAGGATAGATGATGGAGTATTGTCAAACACAAATGAACTAAATATTATAACTGTAATTCATGCTTGATAACTGTTTTGTTATATGTAATTTTACTATGTTCAAGTTAAAACTTTCCTTTTTGATTGGACAGAAAGGGGGAAATGATGTGGATGTTCTTCTGTACACTGTAAATATGTGTTGTTCTCACTTGTTAATAAATAAAGCTGCTTTGGCTATGGATAGGCAGGCTAGAACTAGGCTTGAAATCCAAGCAGAGATACAGGTGAAGAAGGAGGTATTCTGGGAGACTTCAGCCAGCTGCTGAGGAAGGAAGATGTGTATCAAATGAGGTAATTCCACAGCCATGTGACAATACATAGATTAATTGAAGTGGGTTAACAAATATAAGAGCTAGCTAGTAATAAGCCTGAGTTATCAATCAAACATTTGTAATTAATATTAAGTCTTTGAGCTGTTATATCCTTTCCTTCTATTTTTCATTTTGTTTTGTGACCCATTGTGCCTCGCCAGGGTTTCCAGAGCAGGTATTGGTGTCAATCTACCTTTGAGATAAACGTACTGTGAGTCACTCACAGTGACTATTTCCCAGAAGACAATGAATTCCTCTGCTTTAGTAGCCTTCCATTTCCAATAGCTCTTCTGAGAGGAATATATTCCAAAGACTTCCTTCACTATCTATAACTGAATGTAGATGGATCTGGTCATCTGCAGGTCTTTTGTAGGTCACCACAGCTGCTATGAATTCACGACCTTAGTTGCCAAGCTATTCCCTTATGATAGCATTTCCCACATCTTCCCCAACCTTTAACTTTTGCATTCTTTCCACCTACTCTTCCATGTTTCTTGAATATCAGAAGAGGTGATAATAAATGGTCCTATTGAAGGCTGAGCACTCAACAGTTACAATTACTTGTTTTAGCACCACAACCAGTCATGAATCTATATTAATCACTCTTCACTACACGGAGTTCTTTGAATAAGGTGAGGTATGTACTATTAACTCATTTTTCTTGACAGATTTTCTTTTCATTGACTCCATTATTTTTTCTGTACATCTTTTTGACAATTTATAATTTATATTTTGATTTTATTTAATAAAATGTTCAGATATACTAAATAACTAAATGGAAAAGAGTTGAATCAGGACAACTCTAAACACATTATGAACTAGTATTGGTTGTTGGAGAATTTCGTAAACATGAATCAACAAAAGAAACAATGATGAAGAAGCATAGACTGAGGTACAGTCTCATTTGAGCCATTAGCTTCTTAAAACATTTCCCAAATATAGTTGCATAAGCAGCAATTATGGAACAGAACATAAAGTAGTTATCATTCTGAAAAACAAACCCATAATGTCATTTCCCCCAATTATGTTTGCTATTTTATATTTCTACTTCTCAAGAAATAATTGTCAGAGTAAATCAGCAGCATATGCCGGAGCCTTTGTAGAAGCAGGATTTAGACAAGTTAAAATAAATAAATAAACTTTAAAATTTATTTAATCTATTTAATAAGGGAGTAGATTATATGTGTTACCATAGGCTGGGCACTTTACTATTTTTGTTTTTCTTTTGTATATGAAGGTGTATGCTGTATATGTGCTTGCTGTGTGTGGTTGCACATGTATGTGTGGGTGTGTATATGTGGAGACTAGAGATCTTTAATGGTGTATTACATTACTTTTATTTTTTAGAATTTCGTGCATGCATATTATCTTTATTAGGGTTTCTATTGCTGTAAAAGACACCATGACTGTGGCAACTCCTATAAATGAAAACATTTAATTGGGATGGCTTACACAGAGGTTTAGTTCATTATCTTCATTGTGGGACAAGGCAGCATGCAGGTTGACACGGTGTTGGAGAAGGACCTGAGAGTGAAGAAGGAGCTACATCCCAGGCAACAGGAAATGATCTGAGACACTGAGTGTGTCTTGAGCATATACGAGACCTCAAAAGCCCACCCCCATAGTGACACACTTTTTCAGAAAGGCCACACTTCCTAACAGTGCCACTCCCTTTGAGCTTATGGGGGCCAATTACACTTAATCTACTACACATATACAATGTCTGTTTTGATCAAATGAACTCCTACTCCCTCCCCTCCAGGTCCTCTTTTATCCCTCTTCACACTTTTTCACACAACTTCAAGTATCCTTTCTCAAAATCCAGAGTCCTCATTACTATGTTCGTGGATGCAGGGCTATCTACTGAAGCATGGGTAGCCTTTCAGGGGTTCACATCCTGAAGAAACTGACTATCCCTCTTGCCCCAATAAATACCAATTCCCAGTAGCATCTCAGGTAAGGGTGGATGGAAGTTCATGAGCCCCTCCACAAACTATGTTGGAATCTTGTCTGACTTGCTCTTTCACAGTCACAACCTCTGTGCATTTGTTTGTACACTTGCCCTGTTAGGTGAAAGCACTGTTTCTCTGCATCCATTTACCTCTTCAGTCCCTTAAAGTCTTTTCACTCCCTTGGGGGAAGGGTCCATCTCAGTTTTTGAGACAAAGTGTCTCATAGAACATGGAGCTTATCATTTCACATAGACTGACTTGTCAGCAAATCTTCAGACTCTCCTGTCTCTGCTTTCTGCACTATGGCTATGGACACATGCCACTACACACATTTTTATTTTTATATGGCTGCTGCAGATCAGAACTCAGGTCCTCAAGCTTGCTCACACAGGAAGCATTTTCCCAACTGAGTCATTTCTCCAGCCCCATGATAGAATATTTTAAAGTGCAAATGAATGAGGCAGACATTATCTGTGATCATGTATCATGAATCTCACAAACGTGATCTGCTATCATAGATGAGCTGCTGCAAGAGCTAAAGCTAACCTGTAAACCCCACTGGCCCAAGATGACTTCTTGGGATGCAGGTGCTGGGGAGAGGGGCAATTGTTTATGTAAGGATGTGTTTGATAATGTGTAGGCAAGAGATATATTGGCAGCAGCTAGGTCAGGATATGTGCTTGCCCTGAATTGGACTAAGGCAGAAAGTACATAGTCTTGTGGATTTGGTCTTTATAGGCACCTGACTGACCTAATTCGGTATCATTTCTCTGAGAATCCTGGGTATGCACCTGGCCAGGGTCCAACTTCCTGGACACATTAAATAAAACTTGCTTTAGTTGGACAATCATGAATATTGTCTTTCTCCTTGAAATTTCCAGGTTTAACAATACATAAAGTCTATTCAGTAGGATTTAATTTGTGTAAAGTCCACACACCTTGAACAGTAATGTGCTGGAGACATGCATACCTGTCTTAAAGCTACACGGAAAGCTGAGAATAGAAATACACAGAACAATGTTGTTCAGATTACTTCTACTCAACCCTCACTGCACATTAGAAGGACCTGGGGAGCTTTTAAAAATATACTGATGTGCAGGACCCAGCCCAGAACAATTAAATTAGAATCACTTTGCTCAGTGGCCTAGCTAAGACTTAACAGTAAATAGACACTTATGGTTTCATTGAGAAAATTGGGGTCATCCTTTTTCAGTACCTCAAAGTCTCTTCTTCTGCATCATTCACTCCCTCTCCTCAGTATTAATTTTCCCCCTCATTCCAGGGTTACTCTTTTTGGAATATGCATGTGCCTTAATATTGGAAAATTTCAAAGACATAATAAAATGGAGGAATAAAAGACAATCCCTGGATATGGTGGCTTCCATCCCTGTCTATTAACCTATTTTTCATTGCTCTTAAAACCATGATCCTACAGCCAGTCTGAGGCGATAGGCCTGACCTTGTGATGAGCACTACTACAATGCTAGTATGTGGTAGAGAGATGGGGGAGAAAGAGGAGCAGAGCAGGTCAGGTGTTGTGGAAGAGGCAGAACTGGAGGTTTGGTGGAGGTGAGGCTGATATGAGAGGCCTGCACTGAGGTTGTGTGATGTCTAGGCCTATACCATGTCTGAGCCTATGGCCCTACTGCAGCCAGGGTCTGTGTTCATGTCCATGACTTTTGTTTCCACCTAAGGTCATATGGATGTCCATGTTCTGGGTTGCCACCTGGGATCCTGTTGATGTCTGAAGGCCATGCTGTCTCTGAGGACATACTGATCTGAATGACCTGCACTGCCACCCAAGGCTTTGGTGACATTTGGACCCGTGCTGCAGCCAAGGGCCATGTCTGGGTCTGTGGTTATACTTCAGGCAGGTCAGTGTTCATGTCCATGTCCCATGTTACCACCAAAAGTCGTATGGATGTTCATGGTCTGTTCTTCCACCTGAGGTCATGTTGATGTCTGGCAGTCATGCTGAGGTGGCCCTGTGCCTTGCTGGTCCTGAGAGAGCTGGCCCAGTCCCTCATTGGAGAGTTGGGTCCAGTGGTGTGGGTTGGGGAATGCTGGCCCTGGCCTTCATGGGGGGGGGGAGGATTGACCCAGTGGCTTACCAACCCAGCTACTCCAAGCCCACATCCAGGACTTTAAGTTGGCCCACCCAAACATATCTCATCTATAACATGCTGGAGCATGTAAAAGGATGAGTTCTGTGGAACCATAGCTGCAGGATCTCCATGAGTCTGGGCAACAGCAGGAAACCGGAGAGGAGAATAGGCGAGAGTCTAGTATGGTGTAGCAGAAACCAGAGGCCTTGATCCATACCCATGCATGACTCACTGCAATGAACATTTACAAGGAAAGCTGTTTGGACAAAGGGGTCTACTGCTTGACACACTGCAAGGAGAAGGGGGAAAGATGGAAAAGTTTTGTGTTTTATTTATTATTTTATTTTTATTTTCTTGGGGGATGCAGGCATGAAAGAACTGGAAAATGAGTGGAATTGGGGTACATGTTGTGAATTTTTTTTGCTTTTTTTCTGAACTTCTGACATAGGTAGCTTCTATCCTGTGAGTAATTGAGGTCTCAGTTTCTCAAGTGCATCTCCTTCCTCTCCATACTAGCTCACAGGACTCTTGCTCAACTTACACTCACATCACCCCCAGCACTCTGACCCTTTTCTGTTGTGATGACTGTACTGAAGCACACAATTATGTATTCAGATATAAATGTATTCATTTTTACCTCATTAGATTTCCAGCTCCCATGAGGGGAGGATTTGTCTTCATTCCTAATATACACTTAATACTTATAGCAGAGCTTAGCAATCATTAGGGTCACAATAAATGTTTTGATTGGATAAAATACACTAAATCAAATGAAACTTCTTATTCCTTAATGTGCTAGCTCTTTGAGAATCCATGTTTTATTTCTATACTGGGTTAAGTTTCTTTCTCATTTTATTTTATTTGCAAACCTTCATGATGATTTCATAAATCACTAGAGTCACAGCTCATTTCCTGAATACTAAGCATTCATTTTACTCTAATGTTGCTCCTTCATGGAACAACATAACTGAAGATATGTTTCTGAAGTCTTTTCTCCCATCTTTGAGGTCACAGTCATTAATTAACTCTTAGTACCCATTATATACTTTTTTGTTTCTGGTTTTTACCACAGAGCCCTATTAGACTTTTCCTGATGTGCACTGATGCTCTTTTCCATTTATTGTCGTTTTTGCTCGCTCACTTTCCTATCCTCTCCTGTGGTCACTTTTGTTTTCGTCAGCCTTCAGGACTCATAAACACCCATTCTTTTCGACACTCTACATAATCAGGAAATAGGATATGCTGCTAGGTGTGTGCTCCTTTCCCAGTGTTTGAAAGCATGGACTCATCTTTTGAAAGAAAGTATAGGTATTCTGGAGACACTCCCATCAGATATTTTATTGTATGTAATTCTGGGATCAATGGAGATATTAGTAAATCGTCTAGTATATCTGCACACCTGCATGCACATGTGTGTATGTGCATGTTTATGTGCAAATGAAGGCCAGTGTTCAGGTCTGCCACTTTCTTCAATCACTTTCCATCTTATTTTGGGGGACAGTATCTCTCACTGAATCTAAAACTCACTAACTCAGCTGGTATGGATGGCCAGTGAGTGCCAGATATCTCTCTTGTCTCTGTTTCTCTAGCACTGAGATTACAGGTTTGCAAATGTAATCTCAGAGCTTTCTGTGTGTGGTAGAGATCTAACCTAAGGTCCTTGTACTTGCATTGTAAGCACTTGAGCAGTGGAGTCGTGTCAACAACCCAGCCACCACAAGAGCCATCACATGGTTTGGAGGTTCTAACTATCATACAAGAGCCATCACATGGTTTGGAGGTTTGAATGAGATGTCTACCATTGCCTAAAGCATTTGAATATTTGGTCTCCAGTTTGTGGTACTGACTGGGGAGGCTTAGGAGGTGTGGATATTTTGAAGGAGGTATGTCACTGGAGGTGGACTTGTAATACTTTAGTTTTAACTCTGTTTGGGGTTTGCTCTTAAAGATGTGAGTCATCAGCTTTTGCTCCAGTTACCATGCCTGCTGCCTACTGCTTCCTCTCCACCATCATGAATTCTAACCTCCTGGGATCATAAAGCCAAATGCACTCTCTTCTAAGTTGCTTTAGTCATGGTGGTTTATCACAGTAGTAGAATAAAAGTAAGCAACTATACATGGCAGTCCACTAATGACACTTTATACACAGGCAGTGCTTTGGGTGAACAGCACTCTAACTTGAGCAGAATACCAAGTGTTATTTTCAGACATAAATGTTCCTAATTTAAGTGTTCCCAAGTGAGCCAAATGGCAATTGTGTGTTCCTCTTAGAGAAAGGATTTACACCTACATTGCAAATTATGAAGCATGCAGCAATGTTCTTATCACTTACTTCCTACTGTTTCTGTTAAAAGTTCCCAGAGGACCACTTAGAAAATACAAGCAATGGAGTTATAGTACACATAAAAGATATAAAAAGATCACAGAGAAATAAAAATAAAATGCAATATACATTTAAATTGTAAAAATGTTATTTAAAGATTATAGTTAATATATATTTGATGGCTAATTTTTCATATTAATATAAGATTTCTTCCCACACTTCATACTGAGATCTTCAAAAGGCAGTGTTTAATGCCACAAATGTCTTTTTCTTGGTGATTGAACCTAAAATGTCACAAAACCAAATGTCACCCTCGATTTCAGGACTGTGATATTTAGAAACAAAGAAATTATTGAAACTGCCATTAAGTTGAAAATATTAATATATTGTAATGAAATACAGTTCTCACTGTGGTGAATTATACTAGAAGTGACAAATTATCCCACTTTTCTGCATTTGAAAAGTAGATGTGAGAAAGAGTAATGTTTTGTGCTGAGTACAGAGAAAAATTTAAGTGTTTCTCTATAACCATCTTGAGTGCCCTAACAAGCAAGCTTTTGCTCAGGAACTAAAGTCCCACTCATCACCCAAGCTCAGAAAGAGTGAAGTTGTAGACTCCATTTGTCTTAAACTGACACCTTCTAGCTTTGTCCTTTGGATTATTTTACTCTCCCCCCGCCACTCCACCCTTGTTTTGAATAGCTTTTGTATAGGACTCTTCCAGGATATCATTACATTGAGCTCAGATTCTTCATAATTGAAAGGGATCCTATAGGGCAGTGACTACCTGATTTGTCTGGTATGAAATACTTGCTGAAAGCTAGGGCTCCGTGAAAGTTGTGGGTGAATTACATTGATTCATCTAACATTGATTATCAACAAAGGATCTCATACTAGTCAAGGGGCTCTAAAATTCTTGATAAGAATAGAAAGTTAAACAATGATGGTCACAGAGTGTTTTTAATGCTCAATGCCTTACCTCTGTGAAATAGCAAGGACTTCCAATATCTGATGGAGTCAATGGTAATAATAGAGAGGAGAACAAATTTTATTTTTATTATTAATTGTATGATCATCATCATCATCATGAGAGATAGGGTCTCACTGTATAGCCATGGGTGGCTTGGGACTCACTATGTAGACCAGGTTATGCTTGAATTAACATAGATCCTCTTGCTTCTGTATTCCTAGTGCTGTGATAAAAGGAAAGAACCACCACGCCCAGACTACCATTGAATTATTTTAAAATTTAAATATGCCATTAGAATATTAAAATCATTGAAAATAATTTATCATGGTGTCTCAAAATCCCCAATCAGTGTATAGCATAATGTTTGTTTGGTTTAATAAAGATTCACATGCATGAAGTGTCTCTTTTAGTCTGTGTTTTTGCAGCATGATATCTGTGTAGGAGTCTTCAGGAAAGGGCGAGAGAATATTTTGAATTTACATTATCAGAAAAAAAAGGTCAGGTGAGAGGATAAAAAGGAATGGGCAACTCAGTCAAGATGGGCATTGAATTCATGCATGGCCAAGTTTTGGAGTCTAAGATTTCTCCCTTTGATTTCTTCAGCTCTGATTCTTCTGACTTATTGATTTGAGGAGTCTGGATGATATTAAACTATCTCTGTCCAAATATTCTGTTTTTCTTCAACTGCTTCTAAGTGAATTCCCCAGCATCCTCTAATCTACTTCTAAGCTAGTTTAAACACTTCCTAGATGCTTGCAGTGTTCTTTGCTTAAATTAACCAGAGATGGCAGATTTCTACAGATATCACTGATACATTTGATGGAGCAGACTGAGAGTTCATATCTTCTGAAACTTCCCATCTCCTGGTATATGGGTTCATTCTACTGTTTCCTTCCATAATATATCTTTGATGACAAAAAGAATGTTTGTTCTTCAAAGATACCCATAATCTTGTCTTTCTTCCTGTGTCTCTACAGTGTTGTCTAATATGCTCTTGCGTCCTATATTTTCTATAAGTTGGGTTATAAGCTCTAGAAGCTTGACAAGATTCAGATTTGAGACTTGGGCCTTATGCAGCATTCATATTTTAATTTATACCAATTGTCAGAGAACACAGGATGTGTCTCAGATTTCTCTCACTCTCAGTTGCAATGTTATATGTATTGATAACTTCTTGAATACAGCTGACAGTTCTTGGGCCTTATACAGCACTCATATAGTAATTCTTATGTTCTAGATTTGGTGGAAGTGACAATCCATTGTCAATTGAAACCATTATTTGAATAAAATTTTCATTTATTCAATTGAAACCATTATTTGAATAAAATTTTCATTTATCTAATATTTGTTTATAGAAAAGACAGGAAAAAGACATCTGTTCCCCTTTATTTATGGTAATAAAAAAAACTAGATTGTGCTTTATAGAATTTTCCAGAGTTGCCTGATGGAAATTTTCCTAATTTCTTTATGAACATGCAGATTTAGATAAGGTATAGTTGACCCACACCACAGAATCATTGATCATTATACCATAACTACTTATGTGTCTCATCTTTGCAAGTAGAAGCTTCTACAAATAGTTTTCTTTTTAAAGGTTTACTTAATTTTAAAAATGTGTTTGTGTTTCTATGTAGGGATATGTACCCATGAGTGCAGGTATCTGCCCAGGACAGAAGAGGGCATCAGATCACCTGTATGTGGAGCTGCAGGCCTTAGTGGGCCACATGATGTGGGTTCTGGAAAACTCTGGAAGAATAAGATATGCTCTTACACAAAGTATCTTTCCAGTCTTGATTTTTAAGGGCTATTACATATGTTTATCATGACAACAATGGGATTCTTGCTTTCTCTCCTAATAGGATGGTTTGGGCATCACCTATTTTTCTAAAACAGGAGTCATTCCTCACCTTCATAGAGCATTAGCATTAAGGTGTTGTACTCAGCATTTTGTTTCTAGTACTCACTTCATGACAAACAACTACTGTCATTACTTGACTAACAAATGTTCAAAAGTTAAAATGAAGGTTAAAAAGCAATTAAAATGTCAGATTTCTGCATTCTGCCAAATAGAGGAACAAGGAAAATGCTTACATTTATATAAAAAATTGCTAAAGCAAAAAAAAAAAAAAAGAAAAAAGAAAAAGCAGGATACATAGACAAAATAATATGGCAAAAAGTGCTTCTAAGTTGTAGACAGAAGTTTCCATCCTGCCTGGTTCCACAGTTGTTCAATCCCAAATAAACACCCAGAGGTTTTATATTAATTATAAACTGCTTGACTTATTAGCTCAGCTTTATTTTTAACTAGCTCTTATATCTTAAATTAACCAATTTCTATTAGTCTATGTATTGCTATGTGACTGTGGTGGTACCTCATTTTCCATGTGTTGTTTACTTGGCAGCTAGCTGGAGTCTAGCTGCCTTTCCTTTTCCAAGATTTCTCTTAGTCTTGTTATCCCACCTATACATTCTGTCTGGCTACTGGCCAATCAGCATTTTAATAAACCAATATGAGTAACAAATCTTTACAGGATACAAGAGCATTTCCAACAGCAATTAAATGTTTAGCAATGAAAAGTGAAGTCTATTGATTCTTGAGTGGTAGAAAACAAGCCAGTCAACTCTAATTGCTGATGATATATATTTTTTAATTCTTTGTGGCCCCACCACCTAGCTCCCAAATAAATGCACAGAGACTTATTTTTACTTATGAATGCCCGGCCTCAGGTTGGCTTGTTTCTAGGAAGCTTTTCTAACTTAAATCATCCTATTTCTCTTTAACTACATTTGTCTCTGGGCTTTGTACCTTCTTCATTCTCTCTATAGTTAGTTCTTCTTACTCCATGACTAGCTGTGTGGCTATGTGGCTGGCGCCTGACATGCTGCTCTCCATCTCCTTTTCTTGTTTCTTTTTCTTGATTTCTCCATCTATTTATTCTCTCTGTTTGCCATCCCCACCTATCTTTCCTCCTTCCTAGCTATTGGCCATTTAGTTCTTTATTAGACCAATCAGGTGTTTTAGGCAGGCAAAATAACACAACTTAACAGAGTTAAACAAGTGCAACATGAAAGAATGCAACACATCATTACATCAGTAAACAAATATTCCACAGCGTAAACAAATCTGAGGCTTTGTAGTGACTGTAGCAGTCTGAGGATTCATAGTGATATGATTATCTGTTCGGTCTAAAGATTTGGCAGAGGTAAAAAAAAAAACTGTCTAGTTACTGACTGCTCTGCTTCTCTGATCTCTCAACTTTCATCCCCTAATAACTGGCTCCAGGGTTTTATAGTTAATAACAATTAGAATTTGTGGACATTTGGTGCCCAACTTTTGGAGTATGAATGCACAGAAAAGTTGTCTGCCTGTGACTTTACAGTCACACCATAGACCAGAGATACACATAGTCATAGTCCCCACCCTATTGGCTAGGTTTTGCTTTCTTCTCTCCTGGTAGGTTTTCCCTGAATCTCCTTCTTAGGCTGCTGCCAAACTAAGTAACAACTTGAACTCTGATGAGGTTTCTAGTATTCTACAAAGTAGCCATCAACCTCACATCTTCATCATCATTGCTGGCAGATTTGATGAGAAAATTAGAATTTCTTAAAGAGAGAAATTAGTTAAAAGAGAGTGTTTTCCCCCATTAAGAATGGAAAATACAATTGTGTTAGAGAGACTTAGGTTTCTGTATGATTACACAATGTGTGACTTAAAAATGGGACAATTAAATGAAGGGATAATCAACATAACTGGGATTGACATAATGTTAATTATCTTGATTATTCTTGGTTTATATCTAACAAAGTTGATGGTTTTCAGAGGTTTGAAGAAAAATTGAAATGTCAAGTGTTTCAACTGTGGCAAACAAGGTCACCTTAAAAAGGACTGTAAATGGGGCATTCATAGAAACAATGCTTTTTATGAGCATAATCCAAACAGAATGCTCCTCCCTTCTGTATTATGCAGAAGGTGTGACAAAAGCAGGCATTTGACTAATGAATATAGATCAACAGGGACAGTCAAGGCAACTCTTTGTTGTTGAGAAATTCCTTGAGGAGTGTCTTCCAGGCGTCCATGCCAAATTTGATTCAGTCATTTCCTATTATCATGGAGGAAACTACTTCCCAGAGCAATTAAAGAACCTAATGCCTATTGTAAGAAACCATACTGCTCTTAATGATAGAATAGCTTTGGAAGAGAGAACAAAAATTCAGGAAAAACCATGAAGCAAATATTTTTTTCAAACTTCTATGAATGAACAGACACCAAAATTAAAAATATGAATAAATGATATTGCCACTGAAGTTATGGTAGACACAGGTATGAATGTAACAATAATTTCACCAGAATTTTGGCATGCAAATTTACCTCATTAGGTTGTAAATGTTCAGCTTTTAGTGACTGGAACTTCATCTCAAATAAAAGAGAGTGTGAGATGAGTCTAATGTATAGGGCCAGGAGGACAGAGAGAAAATTAAAGCCATATGTGGTTAACATAAGAATGAATTTTGGGGGACATGATTTGTTACAGCAATGGAATACTCAGATTAACATTTTCCCAATCTTAGAAACAAGCCATAAATTAGCATATGTTTCTGGAAAAAATATTAGAAGGTATTATAAAGAATAATCATCAAACATTCAGGTTGTACAGGAACAGGACACAACAGCTGTTGATTTTTCAAAGGCACCAACAGCCCTACCTTTAAAATGAATAACAGACAAACTTGCATGGGATGCACAATGGCCTTTAATAACAGAGAAACTGCAGGACTTAGCAAAGTTGGTAAAGGAGCAACTGAATGCTCAGAATATTGAAGAATCAACCATTCCTTGACATTCTCCTATATTTGTTGTTAAAAAGAAATGTAGAAAATGAAGAATGGTAACAGATCTAAGAGCTGTTAATAAGGTCATTCAACAAATGGACTTTCTACATTCTGGCATTCCTTTGCCTTCTCTATTGCCTAAAGCATGGTCTCTTATAGTTATTGATTTAAAAGATTGTTTATTTACTCTGCCTTTATAAGAAAAAGACAGATAAAAATTGGTCTTCACAGTGCCTACTTATTCTCAGCCTTTTAAGAGATTATCAATGGAAGAGTCTTCCACAAGGAATGTTAAACCACCCCACCATGTACCAATATTTTGTATATCACTCATTGGAAATGATATATAAGCGATTTCATCAATATACTTTTCACCATTATATGGGTGACACCTTACTAGCTGATTCAAATGTAGATATTTTAGAAAGAATGTTTGATGAGGTAAAGAAAATTTTGCCTTGTTGGGAAATACAAATTGTTTCTGAAAAAAATACAAAGAGAGGATTCTATTAATTTTTTAGGTTACAAAATAGGGTTACAGAAAACTAAACTTCAAAGGTGTAAATTAGGAGAAATTGATTGCCGACTCTTAATGACTTTCAAAGATTGCTAGAAGCCAAGCAGTGGTGGTACATGCCTTTAATCCCAGCACTCAGGAAGGCAAAGGCAGGCAAATCTCTGTGAGTTTGAGACCAGCCTGGTCTGCAGAGTGAGTTCCAGGACAGCCAGAGATACACAGAGAAACCATGACTCAATAAACAAAAAAAACAAAAACAAAAAATAAAACAAAACAAAAAAGATTGCTAGGAATTTCATGGAAAACATTAAATCAATGGCAAAGGCTTAAAAAAGACTTTTCCATCACTTGACAACATGCCCAGAAAATTATAAGAAAATGTCCTACTTGTTCTTTATACATCCAAACATCACTATCTACAGGAAGTAACTCAAAGGATACTCAAAGTAATGAACCATAGCAGAGGGATGTGTTCCATTTTGTAGAATTTGGAAAGCTAAAATATGTACACCACACCATTGATACCTATTCAGAATTTCAATGCACAACTGCTTTGAGTTCAGAAAAGACTGATTCTTAATCACACATTTCTTAGAAGTTATGGCCATCATGGTTATACCTGTACAAATGGACAATGCTCCAGCATATATTTCTAAGAAAAAATCAGTTATTTGCTTATTATAACATAAAGTATATTACAGGTATACCACAGCATCCTAGGACAGGCAGTTATGGAAAGATCAAATCAAAATATGCTAAATAAACACATACAGGTCATAAAGAGCCCCAGATTTCAGATTGCATAATGCTTTGTTAACCTTGAATTTTTTTCTTTCTTTTTTATTTATTTCTTTGGATTCTTTTGAGACAGGGTTTCTCTATAGTTTTTGATCTTGGCCTGGAACTTGCTCTGTAGACCAAGTTGACCTTGAACTCATAGAGATCCACCTGTCTCTATGTCCTGAGTACTGGGTTTAAAGGTGTGCATGAACACCACCCAGCTAACTTTGAATTTTCCAAATGCTAATAAGAAAGGAAAGAGCTGACAAGAGACACTGGATAATATAATAAACTATGAACTTAAATCAGCTTATATACTTTAAAGATATGTTGACCTCAGAATGAAAACCAGGGTATGTGTTATAGTACGGAAGAAGTTTTGATTTTGTTTCCACAGGAGAAGAAAAGCTATGGATGCTATAAAAAATGATAGATTTGATTTGAACCAGAGAGACCTCTTAATTAGAATAGGTTCATCAAGCAGCATGGGTGTTTAATCTAACTAATATACAAATCTATGAAATACTTTTTATTTGGCCAGATATAACTTACCTAAAGAAAAGTTCCCAAAATTCAGTTTGGGGAAGGGTTTTTTTCTTTCTTTTCAGAAGAAGAAAGGCATCAGGCTAAGGATTCTGAAGACTACTGGACAAATGAGATATCTGAAGATAAAGGACTCATTCAAAAAAAATATGTCCCAAGAAAAAGAGTAAACTGGCTCTTGGTATATCACATTTCGAACAGAATAAAATTTCATAAATCTTCCCAAGTATTTGTTTGTTCTGTTCTCTACAGACACATAATGCAAATGGTCTTTTTGTATTCCCAGTCCAATTAAAAATTAAAGATGAATTTGGAATGGGCATGTAACTCTCTCCTCTAAATGCAAGCATGCTTGTAAAAATAAAGTCCAACATTTCTGTCTCATATCAGAAAATCCACCTGATATGAGACAGAAGAAAAACAAAAATTTAAGGAGTATTTTATTGCCATTAAACTCATAATCTTTTGGTTTCATTTTGACTCTTTAGCAGCTTTTCCTAAGGTGTGAATATCTCAAAATTAATAAGATCTATCTATATATGTATACATATTTATGTTATATATATAAATATGCATGCATATAGAATATATATAAATAGTTAACTTTTTGTCATGATGTTAATGGTCATAAAGAGCATGAACTAATTCTAGAAAAGGCTTCATCTACCTTCAGGTACATGCTATTGGGTTTGAGCTTTTCAGTTTTCTGCAGTTAACCATGATCATGTGATTCCATAAAACAATCCCACACCAATTCAGAATTATTGATTATAAAAAGGGTTATTTATTTAAGGGGAAAACTTACAGATCACCATCTTAAATAACAGTCCTCTGAGTGCAAACAGGAAACAAAGTCTAGCAGCCAGAACGTGAGCAGGAAGCAAGAGAGTGGAAGCAGAGTTCCCACTATTTTTTAAACTATAAGAGATCATGCCCAAGTGGGCTGGTATCTTAAAGGCTATTGGCTGATGGATCAGAATGTGCTCCCACAGCACCTCCCTTTTTGTTTAAATAAGAGAGTTCCAAACCCAATACAAAACTATGTACAGGCCTGATAAGGGAGATAATATTACTTTAGCAGGCAGGAAGAACAATCAAGTAGCTTCCAACGTGAGCATTATATGACAGAGACAATTAGCTACCTGAGAAATCACCCAAAATCTCATTTTGCAATGTTAAAGTAACCAACTTTGGCTAAGGCCTAGTGTAACTGACAGACAATTTTCAGAGGCAGGAAATTATTCAAAACTGTTTTTCCCTGTCTTGGCAATATTTGACAGTCCTGCTTATCCATTTCTGGATACTATGTAACTTGTCAGTGGTTGAGGCATTGTTAGTTCCTTGCCCAAAGGCCAGTTTTGCCAAGAAGAAAACAAGCTCCAAGTGGAGTGTCTTCGGTGCTCAAAGTTCTCTCAGGAATAGATTGGTGCTGTCAGAAGCAATTATGTCTAATGACTACAGAACCCTAAATAATTTAAATGCCATACTCCACAGATCCTTGAAGTGTTTGAAGAATACCTATCTAGACAGAATACAATCTCTATGTATCTAAATAACCTAATTGTATACACAACAAACATGAACAAGTATTGACCCATAATAATTAATACCTTTATCTTGATCAGAGGTAGGAGTAATATATAATGCAATATGAAAATATACCCTAAAAGTTGTATCAATATACAAAATGTCCTAAACTGAGGTAGAAACATACATACATACAATCTGACAAAATAACTTTGTATATATGTACAAATAATGTAAACAAAAGTAACACATATAATTTGAACTTGTATCAATACACAAAAATTATACCAACATAAGTTATCCATAAATAATAGCTCACAAGTATTTACTCTATTACCCACTATTACTATCCCCCCTTTTTTTTAACAAGCATAGTTTTCTCCCCAACCCTCTATCTAGTACAAGTAATAATCAACTACCCCTAAACAGTGTTCCTAACCCTATGGACAAACTTTTTTGGGGGGATAGGGGTTATTGTCTTCTAGAATTTCTTCCCACTGTCATGGGAACGATGTTCTCCTAATGGGATCCGCAAAAATTAAGTGGTGGTTAGGTTCCAAAATTACTGTCTAGTATAGTTGCAAACAATTTCCAAGCAGTCAGTAGGTTTTTTTTCTTTCAAAGTTCTCATTTGGAGTTCTGGCCAGAATATGAGAAGGTTCACCATTTTAGTAGCTGGTACCCAAAACAGTCTTATAGTAGCTCTGTCTACATTACAATGTCATCTCAATTAGGTGTAGTGGTTGCTGTGGGGCCCCTTATTTTTCCTGGAAACTTCAAAGATTACTGAAGGAAAAGGACCTGTAGGAAAATCTATTGTTCATCATGGAAAACTTAAACATCGTTCATATAAACATACATACAATGAAGAATATGATATAGACAAAATAGGCATGGAGAAGGTAATTTTTTTCTAAAGTCTTCCTTCTGTCCCATACCAGATGGCTCCCAATAGGAGACAGAAACTCTGAATCTTCCTTTTAACAACTTGCTTGGATTTAGAGAAGTACAGAGCTATTGTCCAACTCCAAAACCTGCTGAATATGGGTGTGTGTGTAAACGTAATTATAACCAGTACCTTTATACATAATCCATATTCTGTTTTCTAGATGATTGTTAGTGGATAGTTATTTTTTGTTCTGTCAGCATTCAAACATCCAGGGTCTCTTGTATTTTTGGTGATGTGTAATTTTCTTAACAAGATAAGACAGAACCATGCCCCAACCCTATATGGCTTTTCTTACCAAGTGTATGGTTGTTACTATTGTGGATAAGCTGTCATTTCTCTGTTTCAATATGTTTCTCCTTTTCAAAATGAATCTTTATTAATTTTGATGGTATCCATAATTTTTCTTCTCCTGTGGAAACGAGCAAAATCCCTTCCCCCAACCTAGCACATCTCCTGGTTTCCATTGTGAGGTCAACACATCCTTGAAATAAACTGGTTGATTTAATTCAGAAGTTCTTTCCATTACCCAATGCCTATAATGGCCAATTCTGTACCCTAAGGGTACTCAAAGGAATGAAATCTGGCAGATGGGTCCTGGGCATTCCTGCACAAATAAAGACAGACAATGGTCCAGCATATATATCTAAGAAAATGAAATGGGTTTTGCTTATTATAATATAAAGCACATTTCAGGTACACCAAATAACCCTACAGGTCAGGCAGTTATAGAAAGGCCAAATCGTACTATAAAGGATATGCTGAACAAACAGAAAGAGATGGAAAATACCCCTAGAAATAGATTGCATAATGCTTTATTAACCTTGAATTTTCTTAACGTTAATGAAAAAGGAACAACGGAAGCAGAGAGGCATTGGGTAATGGAAAGAACTTCTGAATTAAATCAACAAATATATTTCAAGGATGTGTTGACCTCACAATGGAAAGCAGGAGATGTGCTACGTTGGGATAATTGCTATTAATTTCTCCCAAAACATTAGCACAAACCCTTTGCCAGAGTTCATTGTCTTCCCATAACGTTTTTATTTCATCAGCAGTAAAAGGCACTATAATCTCTGCTGGGTCTATACCTGCTAATTGACAAAGTCTCAATTTACCTTTAATAATTAATTCAGAGACTTTTTCCACATAAGTTTTTAATTTTTCACTTGGTTTATGTGATAAAAAGATCCATTCTAAGATAATATCATCGCTCTGCATTAAAATTCCTGTAGGAGAAATTCTGGAAGGCAATATGACTAGAAAACAATTAAAATTTGGATTCACCCTATCCACATGTGCCTCCTGTAATTTCTACTCAACAATTGTCATTTCCTTTTCCACTTTAGCTGTTAATTCTTTGGGACTATTCAAGTCTTTCTCACCATCTAAGGTTTTGTTTAAATGAATTATTAGATCAGGTGTTATCCAAACAGCTGGTTGTAGACTGGAAATGTCTCCCAATAAACTTTGAAAGTCATTAACAGTCTGCAACTGTACTCTCCTAATTTGTGCCTTTTGTATTCTAATTTTCTGTAAACCTATTCTTTAACCTAGGTAATTAACAGAATCTCCTCTTTGAATCTTTTCAGGAGCAATTTGTAAATCCCATTTAGGCAAGACTTTCTTTACTTATTCAAACATCCTTTCTAAAGTATCTGTATTTGAATCAGATAACAAAATGTCATCCATGTAATGGCAGATTATAGACCTAGGAAATACTTACAGATTATTTACAAAGGCTGGCTAACAAAGTATTGGCACAGGGTGGGGCTATTGAGCATTCCTTGTGAGAGGATGGTCCATTGATATCTTCGAGTAGGCTGAGAATTATTATAAGTAGGCACTGTGAAGGCAATCTTTTCTCTATCATTTTCTTGTAAAGGTATAGTAAAGAAATAATCCTTTTGATCAATAATTATGAGAGGCCATCCCTTTGTTAACAGAGAAGGCAGAGGAATTTCAGATTGTACAGGGCCCATAGGTTGAATAACCTTGTTGATTGCCCTTAGATCTGTCACCATTCTCCATTTTCCAGATTTTTTTAAAACAACAAATACAGGAGAATACAAAAGGCTGGTAGATTTTTCTATATGTCAAGCACATAGTTGCTCTTGTACCAGCTGTTCTAAAGACTGCAACTTTCCCTCAGCTAGAGGCCACTGCTTAACCCATATTGGCTTCTCAGTTAACCATTTTTTCATATTCTTTTATTTTTCATTCAAAAATTTACACTTCCTCCCCTTCCTCCAGTTCCCTCCCTCTCCCCACTACAACTCCTCCCTCCCCCTGCTTCCTTAAGAGGGGGCAGGGTACACTGCTCTATGGGAAGCCCAAGGTCCTCCCACTCCATCCCGGCCTAGGAAGGTATGCATCCATATAGACTAGGTTCCCAGAAAGGAATACATTCAGAAGAGACAGGTCCCAGTGCTATTACCATTGGCTTCTCAGTCACTCCCCATTGGTAGCCACATTCAGACATTTTGGTTTGATGATATGCTCATTCAGTCCTGGTCCAGCTGGATTTGGTGAGCTGCCATTAGATCAGGCACACTGTCTCAGTTGGTGGACCATCCCCTCGCGGTCCCGACTTCCTTGCTCATCTTCTCCCACCTTCTGCTCTTCAACTGGACCTTGGGAGCTCAGTCCATTGCTCTGATGTGAATGTGGGTCTCTGTCTCTATCTCCATCCATCGGAAAATATTTCCATGGTAGGGAACAACATATTCATAAGTGTGACTATGGGACAAGGCTAGCCCAGGCACCCTCTCCTCTGCTGCCTAAGTACCTAGCTGGGGACATCCCCGTGGACATTTGGGATCCCCTCTAGAGCCAAGTCTCTTGCCAATCCTAAAATGAATCCCTTAATGTAGATATCTTATTCCCTTCTCCAATATCCTTCCTTCCTCCATCTCCACCCTCCCACTCCCCCAAGCTCTCCCCAGTCCTTCCCTTCTTCCTTCTCCTTCCCCCTTTCCCTTTCACCCACCCCCACCACTACCTCCACCCCATCCCCACTCCCATGCTTCCAACTTTTGCCTGGCGATCTTGTTTGCTTCCAATTCCCAGGAGGATATATATATGCTTTTCTTTGGGTTCACCTTGCTATTTGGCTTTTCTAGGCTTGTGAGCTATAAGCTGACTGTCCTTTGTTTATGGCTAGGGTCATTAGGTACTAATGAGTGAGTACATACCATAATCATCTTTTTGGGTTTGGGTTATCTCACTGAGTATAGTGTTTTCTATTTCCATCCATTTGCATGTAAAATACAAGATGTCATTGTTTTTTTTACCACTGAGTAGTATTCTAATGTGTATACATTCCACAATTTCTTTATCCATTCTTCCATTGAGGGGCACGTAGGTTGTTTCCAGTTTCTGACTATTAGAAATAATGCTGCTATGAACATAGTTGCACAAATACTTTTGTAGTATGATTGGGCATCTCTTGGGTATATTCCCAAGAGTGGTATTGCTGGATCCTGAGGTAGGTTGATTCCCAATTTCCTGAGAAAGTGCCACACTGATTTCCAAAGTGGGTGCACAAATTTGCATTCGCACCAGCAATGGATGAGTGTTCCCCTTACTCCACATCCTCTCCAGCATAGGCTATCATTGGTGTTTTTGATTTTAGCCATTATGACAGGTATAAGATGGTATCTCAAAGTTGTATTGATTTGCATTTCCCCTATAGCTAAGGAAGTTGAATATGACCTTAAGTATCTTTTGGCCATTAAAACTTCTTCTGTTGAGAGTTATCTATGCAGCTAATTACCCCATTTTTAATTGGAATTTTAATTTAGAATTTTAATGTCTTCTTTCATGAGTTCTTTGTTTAATTTGGAGATTAGACCTTTGTGGGGTTAGTGAAGATCTTCTCCCATTCAGTAGGATGCCTTTTTGTCTTAATGACTGTGTCCTTTGCTTTACAGAAGATTTTCAGTTTCAGGAGGTCCCATTTATTCATTCTTCCTCTTATTTTCTGTGCCACTAGGGTTTTACATAGGAAGTGGTCTCCTGTGCCCATGTATTGCAGGCTACTTCTCACTTGGTATGCCTCTGGAAGTTCCTTTATTGTATAGGATTGTTTTGGCTATCCTGGGCTTTTTGTTTTTCTGTAAAAAGTTGATTATTGTTCTCTCAAGGTCTGTGAAGAATTTTGTTGGGATTTTGATGGGGATTGCATTGAATCTATAGATGGCCTTTGGTAGAATTGCCATTTTTACTCTATTGATCCTACCAATCCAGGAACATGGGAGATCCTTCCATTTTCTGATATCCTATTCAATTTCTTTCTTCAAGGTCTTAAAGTTCTTGTCAAATAGATCTTTTACTTCCTTGGTTAGTGTTACCCCAAGATACTTTATGCTATTTGTGGCTATCGTGAAAGGTGATATTTCTCTGATTTCCCTCTCTGTTTCTTTATCCTTTGTGTAGAGGAGGGCTACTGATTTTTTGAGTTGATCTTGTATCCTGCCACATCACTGAAGGTATTTATCAGCTATAGAAATTCTTTGGTAGAGGTTTTGGGGTCACTTATGTACACTATCATATCATCTGCAAATAACGAAAGTTTGACTTCTTCCTTTCCAATTCGAATCCCCATGATAACCTCATTTTGTCTTATATCTATTGCTAGAACTTCAAGCACTATATTAAAGAGGTATGGTGACAGTGGACAGCCTTGTCTTGTTCCTAAATTTAGTGGAATTGCTTTGAGTTTCTCTCCGTTTAATTTGATGTTAGCTGTCAGCTTGCTGTATATTGCTTTTATTATATTTAGATATGAACATTGTATCCCTAATCTCTCCAAGACCTTTATCATAAAGGGGTGTTGAATTTTGTCAAATGCTTTCTCAACATCTAATGAAATGATCACATGGATTTTTTCTTTCAATTTATTTATATGATGGATTACATTGATAGATTTTCATTAGTTGAACTAGCCCTGCATCTCTGGGATGAAACTTACTTGATCATAATGGATGAATTTTTTGATGTGTTTTTGGATTCGTTTTGCCAGTATTTTATTGAGAATTTTTGCATCGATGTTCATGAGTGAGATTGGTCTGTAATTTTCTTTCTTCTTTCTGTCTTTGTGTGGCTTTGGTATCAGGGTAACTGTAGCATCTTAAAAAGAGTTTGGCAATGACCCTTCTGTTTCTATTATGTGAAACACATTAAGGAGTATAGGTATTAGCTCTTCTTGGAAGTTCTGGTAGAATTCTGCATTAAAACCATCTGGTCCTGGGCTTTTTTTGGTTGGGAGGTTTTTGATGCAGCTTCTATTTCTTCACGACTTATAGGTCTATTTAAATTGTTCACCTGGTCTTGATTTAATTTTGGTATATAGTATTTATCTAAAAACCTGTCCATTTCTTGTACATTTTCCAATTTTATGCCATACAGGCTTTTGTAGTAAGACCTAATGATTCTCAGAATTTCCTCAGTGTCTGTTGTTATATCCCCCTTTTCATTTCTGATCTTGTTAATTTGAGTGTTCTCTCTCTGCCTTTTGATTAGTTTGGATAGGGGTTTGTTGATCTTGTTGATTTTCTCAAGGAACAGCTCTTTGTTTCATTGATTCTTTGGATTGTTTTCTGTGTCTCTATTTTGTTGATTTCAGCCCTCAGTTTGATGATTTCCAGTCTTCTACTCCTCCTGGGTGAGTCCGTCTCATATTTTTCTAGAACTTTCATGTGTGCTGTTAAGTCACTAATGTGTGCTTTCTCCATTTTCTTTATGTGGGCACTAGTGCTATGAACTTTCCTCTTAGCACTGCTTTCACAGTGTCCCATAGGTTGAGGTATGTTGTGTCTTTATTTTCATTTAATACAAGCAAGGCTTTAATTTCTTTCTTTATTTCTTCCTTCACCCAGGAGTGGTTCAGTAGTTGACTGTTCAGTGTCCATGAGTTTGTAGGCTTTTTGGGGGTGAAATTGTTGTGAAATTCTAACTTTATTACGATAAGACACAGGTGGTTACTCCAATTTTTTTTTATCTGTGGATGTTTGCTTTGTTACCGAGTATGTGGTCAATTTTCAAGAAGGTTCCATGAGATGCTGAGAAGAAGGTATATTCTTTCCTGTTTGGGTGGAATGTTCTATAGATGTCTGTTAAGTCCATTTTATTCATTACATCTGTTAGTTCTCTTAATTCTCTGTTAAGTTTCTGTCTGGTTGACCTGTCCATTGGTGAGAGAGGAGTGTTGAAATCTCTTTCTATTAGTTTGTGGGGTTTGATGTGTGCTTTGAGTTCTAGCAATGTTTCTTTTACATATGTGGGTGCTTTTATATTAGGGGCATATATATATTCAGGATTGAGACTTCATCCTGATGGATTATTCCTGTTAAGAGTATAAAATGTCCATCTCCATCTCTTCTGATTGATTTTAGTTTGAAGTCGATATTGTTCGATATTAGTATATCCATACCCACTTATTTCTTAGGGCCTTTTGATTGAAAAACCCTTTCCCAACCCTTTACTCTGAGATGTCTGTCTTTGTGGTTGAGGTGTGTTTCTTGTAAACAACAGAATGTTGGATCCTGTTTTCATATCCATTCTCTTAATCTGTGCCTTTTTATAGGTGAATTGAGTCCATTGATATTAAGTGATATTAATGACCAGTGATTATTAACTGTGGTTATTTTTTTGGAGTTGTAGAGTTTGTGTGTTTTCCCTTCTTTGAGTTGTGCCAGTGGAGGGTTGTTAGATGACTGTGTTATTATTGGTGTTGTTTGTTTCCTTTAGTTGTGATTTTCCTTCTAGTAATTTCTGTATGGCTGAGTTTGTGGCTATGTATTGCTTAAATTTGTTTTTATCCTGAAATATCTTGTTTTCTCCATTGATGGTGAATGAAAGCTTTGCTGGGTATAGTAGTCTGGGCTTGCATCCATGGTCTCTTAGTGTTTGCAGCACATCTATCCAAGACCTTCTGGCTTTCATGGTTTCCATAGAGAAGTCCGGTGTATTTCTGATAGGTTTACCTTTATATGTTACTTGATCTTTTTCCTTTGCAGCTCTTAGTATTCTTTCTTTATTCTGTATGTCTTGTGTTTTTATTATTATATGGCAAGGGGAATTTTTTTTTCTGATCCAGTCTATTTGGTGTTCTGTATGCTTCTTGTACCTTCATAGGCATATCCATCTTTAGGTTGGGAAAGTTTTCTTCTATAATTTTGTTGAATATATTTTCTGGACCTTCGAGCTATATTTCTTCTCCTTCTTCTACCCCTATTATTCTTAGGTTTGGTCTTTTTATGGTGTCCCAGATTTCCTGGATTTTTGTGATGAGAATTTTTTGTTTTCTTTGATCAATGAGTTTATTTTCTCTATGTATCTTCAGCGTCTGAGATTCTTTCTTCTATCTCTTGTATTCTTTTGGTTATACTTGTCTCTGTAGTTCCTGCTCATTTACCCAGATTTTCCATCTCCAGCCTTCCCTCGATTTGTTTTTTCTTCATTGCCTCCACTTCAGTTTTCAAGTCTTGTACTGTTTCCATTACCTGTTTGATTGCTTTTTCTTGGATTTCTAGGGTATCTTTGAAGGATTTATTCATTTCTCCTTACTTTTTGGTAGTCTTCTCAACCATTTCTTTAAAGGAGTTTTTCACATCCTCTTTAATGGTCTCTATCACTTTCATAATGTTATGTTTAAAGTCGATTTCTTCTACTTCTTCTGGATTAGGTTGTTCAGGTCTTCCTTTTGCATATTCACTGGATCCTGGTGTTATTGCTTTTCTGGTTGTTGGAGGAGTTCTTGCAGTGGCGCCTGCCCATTTCTTTCTTTGATTGAGGTCAGAGGACCGTCAGGCAAGGTGCGCACAGACTCACCCCTCTGGATGGCTGATCTCAGGGTAGGAAGAGGGAGTCCCCTCTGGATCACTGATCTCAGCACAGGAACAGGGAGTCCTGGTGGGCCAAAGACCCCTGCAGAGGAAAGGGCGAACTTGTTGGGGGGGAGGGCAGGGTCGTGTGGAACAAAGAAGTCCCCTGCAGCAGGGGCTGGTGGTGCCTGCACTCCCTCATGGGGACCTTCCCACCAGGTGTGCACACACTCACACCTCTGGATCTCCAATCTCAGCACAGGAAGAGGGAGTCCTGGTGGGCCAAGCTCAGTTAACCATTTTAAAGTTAGAGCTGTTGGTACCTCTGAAGGTTTATCAATTGCTTTGTGGTCTTGTACAGCCCGAATGGCTGGTGCCCATCGTCTGTAATATCTTCTAATATTTTCCTCAGAAACATAAGTTTTCGGGGCTGCAGGAATGTTAATCTGGGTATTCCATTGCTGCAATAGGTCACAGCCCCACAAATTCACTGCAATGTTGGCTATGTATGGTCTTAGTCTTCCTATTTACCCTCTGGCCCTATGCATTCAACCCATCTCATGCTTTCTTTTGCCCAAGATAGGGTTTCAATTCCTAGGAACTGAACATCTCCCTCTTGAAAAGGCCTATTTGGATGCAAGATTCTGAAGTAATGATATTCATATCACACTCTTGTCTAATAAGCCTTCAATTAAAAAATGCCATTTATACAAACTCTTAGCTTTGGTCTTTGATCATTTATAGAAGTCTGCCAAAATATATGCTTCCTCTGTCCTACTAGAGTTTTTGACTCATTCTCCACATTTAATCCATCATTCATATTTTGAGCAGGCATTGGACTTTTTAATTTTCCTGGCAGGACACATTCTCCACAGTTACTGGGAATGATTGGGCCACATTTGTCATAGGGGGCTGCAAAAGGCCCCCCATGGCATTTTCTGATGGTATTGGTTGCCTTGTTTATCTGTCATTGACCTACATTCATTGGTCCAATGTCGACCTTTGCCACACCTCCAACATATATCCTCAGACAGCAGGAAGTTAATTTAAGAACATGACACCCACATTCCCCAGAGGTGGGGTGGGTGGTTTTTGGTCATTCAATGAGTTACAGATACTTGTCAATATTTAGGGGAATAGGTTACAAATTATATTGATAATGGTCAGGAAAAAAAAACTAAAGAAAGGAGATTAGGGCCCAACCAGCTTCTGCAGATTCATCTGGACCCTGGTAAGTGGGCCCCAGCCCGTCCCCGAGGCCTTCTGGACACTTAGGGCTCCCCTCTACTTGCTTTGCTGCTTATCCCAACCCTGCTCGCCCCCTGGCACCCCTTCTCATCTGTGTGGTCCCGGCTGCACCCGAGCTCGGCCTACCCGGGCTGAGGCCTTGGGGGAAGGGCGAGTCCCCTGCTAGAGGGCCTCCTTTATCCCACGGAGCCGAGCTGAGCAGAGCACACACCTCTCAGTAAGCCCGCATTTGGGACTGGGAACCCCTGGGCGAGGAAGGAGCACAACCAGCTTCCGCAGATTCATCCAGACCCCGGGAGCCAAGCAGAGCTGAAAGAAGCAGAGCAGGCAACTCTCAGAAGAGATGGGCAGGCGCCAATCAAAGAATTCATCCAACAACCTGAAAAGCAACATGATAACACCAGAATCCAGCGATTATGGAACAGGAAAGTCCAAGCAACCTATCCCAGATGAAGTAGAAGAAATTGACTTTAAACGTGGCTTTATGAAAGTTATAGAGTCCTTTAAAGAAGAGGTGAAAAACTCCTTTATCGAAAGGGATAAGAAAACTAACAAAAAGTTAGAAGAAATGAATAAATTACTCAAAGATACCCTAGAAAACCAAGAAAAAGCAATCAAACAGGTAACTGAAACAGTTCAAAACTTGAAAACTGAAATGGAGGCAATGAAGAAAACACAAACCGAGAGATGGCGGGAAATGGAAGATCTGGATACACGAACGGGAACCACACAGACAAGTATAACCAACAGAATACAAGAGATAGAAGAAAGAATCTCAGATGCAGAAGACACGATAGAGAAAATAAACTCAGTGATAGAAGAAAACAACAAATCCAACAAATTCGCAACACAAAACATCCAGGAAATATGGGACACCATGAAAAGACCAAATCTAAGAATAAT